>QKMV01000496.1:0-22223 GCA_003287335.1 Lednia tumana
GCGTCGCGGCGCGGCGCGGTGCGGCGGCGTCGCGGCCTGTGACCGGCCAGGCGGATCGCATTGCGTGATTATCAAATATGGCAGACGCGTGGTTAGCCTACATATTATACAAAAATATTTTAACGTTACGCGTTGAAAGCCGCAAAAGTTGCTGCTGTTTGACTTTTGTTACGAGAATGTTATGTAAGTTGAGACGGTTATTTCCCCTTCCTTTCCCGTCCCATCCCGTCCGTTCCCCTTTCTTTCTATTCCCGCATGCAAAAGTCCTCCATCCCTTAGCTTCCCCAAGTGGGCCGTTACTCCCGTGGAAACGGACACTATAACCAAACTCCTCCGTCTCCTCCGTCTCCTCCGTATCCAACTCCGTCTCCTCCGCCTCCTCCGTCTACTACACTCACAATATAAAAATAAGATACCATCTTGAGACCGGAGATAGGTATATTAGGTAAGACATATGCCTATAGCATAGCAATACGATTCTATTCTTATGTTGTTTATTCGGGTTTTGGACGAGAAATAGAAAAACTACGTGCAACTATTTCTTACGGAACTACCATTGGATCTTGTGAATTAGGAAAATTTCCACATAGTTAATGGAATCTTCTGTTGCACGGAGCGTGTAGCGAAAGCGATACATTTTCTTTTGAACCTAGGGGTTGTCTTGGCTTTTGGATTTAGTTTAAGGGACATGCTGAATCCCAACAAAATTGGGGACTAGAAACTTGAAAAGTAAGAAAGCTGTTGGGTCAAATGGGGTTTCGAATGTGTGCTGGAAATATATAGGGAATGATCGTTTTATTGTCAAAAAACTTAAGCAATTTCGGAAAGTGTCAGCCGTATACTGAAATAACGTTAACTCTTGTACTTCAGGCCATATATTTGAATTGATCTGCAAAAAGTTACATTTAAAACAAGAACCAAAGGGGGCACAATAATTTATTAAATAAAAGCGCGACGAAAACTCACAGATTCATCCATTACTTGCTCAGAAACTTGTAAGACCACATTACAACAGTTAAGTTTTATTGGCCTTGATTGTTGATCACTAAAATAACATGAATGTCTCTATATATGCACCCAAACTTAATACACAATTTACTGTATCCTAATTTCCACAGCAGCTGGAGTATTATGAATTCTGCTCGGATAATAGTGGAAACAAATTGTGAAACGATATCTATGTTATAAACTTAGCTAAGGCTCTAATCACAACAGAGGATTTTCAGCTATGCACTAAACTGAATAGATTAATCTAAAACTTACGTAAGATTTCATCCGAGTCATAGAATAATTAAACTCAAGTGAAAGACGCTTATGAAGGGATTATTAAACAATGCACAATTAGTTTTTCTTCTCGGAGGTTTCAATGGGCTCCTTGTGGAATGGGCGTAATGGATCTGCAAATTTGTCTTCGACAGAAAGATACAGTAATGGTTTGCCATCCTAAAACTCTGTCAACAAATAACCGTAATGGAGAACAATAATGTTAATGTCATGCTGAAAAGTCAAGACAGAAAAATTATGTGGAAATGGCAACTATTTTGTCGATCAATGCAGCCAAGCAGTGCTTTTAATATGCTTACATTCTCATAAATAAAACTAGATCACGGTGGCTATTGGCTAGTTACGAGCTGTAGTTAAATATTATTTCGCGACGAGTTTGGTATTCAGTTCACGGGGCAAATGTGGCTTCGGAAGGCTTCGTTTAGAAGCGGCGAAGGCGACCACGCAAGCTGACGGCTGGTTACGTGCCATTTTTATCAAATCATTTCGCTTCACAAATCTGACAGACGAATGTTGCGAACAAAATTTGTCAGGATTTATTTCACGTAAAAGCTTCAACTACATTATTATATGTGCAGACGGAATAGTGCTGAATCTGTGTTGAAGCTGCACGCATCGTATTAATACCCAGAGAACGACCCAGAGTGCAGTTTTTTGACAAATAAATATATGGGACTGTATGTCTACCTACCAACTATTATGTTTGCACTATGCATCTCATCAATCGCGAGTGTGTATTACGTTCTATGAAGGTATAAATAAAAGCTCCAGCTCACACACAATACCATTTGATGGTACACATTTCGAAATTAACTTTACAGAAACTAGTTGGTCTCAATTTGAACTCCAGCAACGCTAAAAATTCAGCTATACCTTCTTCCGTTCGGAAAATACAGTTATGTTGGCTAAAAAATACCAGAAAAACACATAAAAAGCGAAGCGATGAGCATTGTTACAAAAAAAATATTGATGAGCTGCGTATTTTTAACTGCACTTCTAGATTATAGGACATGTTGATACTTCCCAAAAGAGGTATGAATCATAAAAAAGCATTTGAACCTTTTTCCTATCGATAAATACACATTAAGGCATTATACAAAAGCCATCAGGCTCTACGACCGAGTTGCCATCGACAGGCTCTACGAGTTGCGCTTGCACATTAATATGTACTACTAATTAAAAAAATAATCGAGTAAGGTAGCATTTAGATAGGCAGCTTTCTTGACATAGCTTAGCACGATATTCAAGATTTTCGCAATGATCATATCCACCTTGCCCTTAGAACGGGAATGATTGCACGTCCGCTTGAGGTAAAATGAAGAAGTTGATCATTAGAGTGACAGTGAAATTGATTGGTGTACCTGAATTCTGAGTGAGGTACTTCGATGTTGTGATTGGCAGCTGTGAGATGTGCACATTGGCCACAAGCGAAAAGTATAACCTAACACCATCCATGCTACTAACGTCAGTCTATACGCGCGCGGAGTAAAAGTTGTTCTAGATATTTCAGGAAAAAATTGTACCTTACTTCAATTCTAGCGACTTGTTGACCACGACGGACGTGTTAGCCGGCAGTCCACATCGATGGCATGTACCGATAGACGGTTCTAACGTCACCAATTTCATTTGTTTTGAACGTGTGCAAAATGTGGTCGAAATCGGGACTGTTTTTACAAAAAGTGATTGTGTTGTGACCACGTGAATTTACATGGATATACTTTCAAGTGTTCCCAGAATGTGCCAAATTTTGTGATTGAAATATCAAGTGTGTTTTTATTTTTGCGAAAAAGTGTCAGCTATATTCACACAATAATTTAGAATACACTTATGTGCGTGGGTAACAAGTGTTGTTCTACGTGTCAGTGTACAATGAGTTGTTTATAATATTAAGGAAGAGTGCCTAGCCTCGCCAGCTAGTAAGTAAGTAAATGAGTACAACATCAATCTATTTGTTTTACTAATTTTGAATGTGTCTGGTCTGAACTATATCTTACACACCGGCTGCGAATATTGCGGTTACAGTACAAGATGTGTTTGGAATTGTAGCAAGCATGTTCGTAGAAAACTTATGCAGGGTCAAAACCACGACAGTTTGATTCAAAGAAAATCCCATTTTAAAATGTCTGACTTTTAATGTTTCCCAATTTATCTTGGAAAATAATACGTTTATTGTCGTGACATTTTGTCAGGAATTTGATCAAACAATTGAGTGAAAAGTCTACAAACAAATTTGCGGCGGTAAATCGTAAAGTTAATGTTTGCTTAATTAAGTAAAACTTTGCCTCACGATCTACGGTTAACTAATAACTTTCCATGTCGTTGCCTGGATGTGTTTCTACTTAAATTGAAATTAAACGTAATTGCATTTCTCGCACACTTTTACAATTTCAATTTGTATTTCATCCTTCTATTCTCGTCAATAATTAGCAATTATTCACTATAATTAAATATTTTGGTAAGAACTAACAGCACGTAAAAATAACTATGAAGCGTAGCGCAACAATAACGTACAGTAACAAAAACGTATTCGTGTCAAAAATCCCAAAATCCAAATATGCTGCAATTTAGAAGAGCTTTGAGCTCCACACGTGCTTTCACATTCAACACGATTTGAACAATTTCCTCGAATGATTCTCTACTATCGCCTCAAGCAGATAATTTCACGTGTTATCCTGACAATATAGTGAAGCTATACCATAAACTGTTACATTAATATTGTGATATGATACCCAACATCATTGCGAAAGAAGCTGGCTTAAAACAGGTCCATTAATATTAATAAACCCACGTTTAAACAGAATCACAATGTTATGTAACATCTCTGAAGTGTAACCAATTTACATAGGTAGAAACAGATCATTAGAAATTGCATAATTTTCTTGGAGAGATAAAAAAAGTGATGGCACAATTGATTGGCAACATGCTTCAAAAAGTGCATCACGTAAATTTAATTTAATAATACTATGTCGGTTAATTACCCGCGTGCAAGACATGCTTGGATTTAGAGGAAGTAAATCACCACCGGGCTTGAAAGTTATATCTGGCAGGGTGCAATGCCCTTGAAACGAATTGGTGTATATATATATATATATATACGGAATATAAAGCACGTGACAAACCATGTGTTCAAAAGCAGAGAAATATGCCAGCGAAAAATTCGCGCAACATACCATGCAATATAAATTGTATTCTACACAGCACAACGAAACATATTTAAAACAAGTACAAAAATAGGATCCCCTTTTTAATATTGTTCTTGTTTGTCAGTATGTTTCCACACGAAATGTGTCATGCCTATACGTTTCCGCACCGTTTGAGTAAGATTCTTTTTTTGCCAAAAAAATACTGAATTTATGCAACGTCAGGGTCTCGGCCCCGCACGACCAAAGTTAGGCCCTTTTTTTATAAATTGAGATTGTTTTTAACTTCATTCATGACAGAAGTAGAACGTTCAAACAAATGTATGCCCAGTTCAGAAAAGTATGAATGCCTGCGGTAAGGGACTCCTAAATTTTCCGAAATTGCTGGTGGGCTTGATATTTGTTTCTGACTAATTCGTGCATTGCGGATTACATTCCGATGTTCGAATCTCGAAAAATGAATTTCAAAAAAACTTACACTGAAATGCAAAAATCGGTGGCGAGACCGAAACGTGGTCTGACCCATCGGGTAAAATAAAGGAATTTCTTGAATTAAAATTAGGTTGGTGTGAAGACGAAGCCCATCGGGTGGAAGAGTGACCAGCTTATCGGGGAAAATAGAACGGTTAATGCAACAAAAATTACGTTTCCACTGCTTATGAGAGTTAAGCTCTCACCAGAGCTAAGCCCAAATGTCAAGACAAAGCCCAAGCTGGGGGAAATTCCCACATTTAAGCATGGAACCCAAATAAAAGAGGCGAAGCCCAAATTAAAAGACAAAGCTGTGGATGAAAAACCCCAAAAGCCCAAAAACACGAGGAGTAAGGAAGACAAAGAATGTTTTAGAAATAGGAAGAAAGAATGTAACATATCTGGGTCCAATTTTATTTAACAGGTTTCCAGCCAATTTAAAAGAGATGGCTTAAAGTAGGAGGTCTTTTAAGAGAACAGTAACACACTTTTTAATTTGCATGATTATTTGAGTATTAACGAAATTATGAATAAAAAGGCTTGGAACTGTAAATACAAATGATAAAGATTATTTTTAAGTTTGACATTTTCCAAAGCCTGATTCTACATGTGTATGTTTTAACACTGTGGCATGTACCTGCATTATAAAATGGTAAAAAAAAAACTTGTCATGCGCAGAATCAATTTCATGGCGAAGCCAAATTTCGAAGCGAAGCCAAATTTACGTGGAGAAGCCAACATTTTGTGACGAAGCCGAAATATACTTCCACCCATCGGTCAGACGCTAGGCTAGTACAAAATTTATTTCACACATCATAGCATACACCTTAAAATACATTTCACAGTAGTCGGTATACTGTAGTTTCATATACTGTAGTTTCCTGGGATTTACGAACATTCTAGACTAATGCTGGAATAATTCCTGACCACAGCACGGCTTCCTCCTTGCCAGATTTCTTGCCCCATCCCATGCCTCCGGCTCAAATATCAGCTTGGAAGCTCGTGTGGTCATCCTGATTCCAATAAACAAACAATATCAATATTGCATGTCTACCACATGGCACATCAACATCACATACAACATTGCATGCCTACAACTTGACACACAACATTAAACCATTACTGAACTGATCACAAATCTAACACACTCACACACTTTTGAATAATGCGTGTTTAAGGACTAAGAGATAATCTAATCATTGTTCTGTTTCCTATTGATTACAGGAAGCTGCGACCATAATTTCGAATCATGAAACTGAGAAGAGTCACGCTTCTTGCTGTGTGCGCAGTAATTTTCCAAGCAACACTGCTGGCTCATGGACAAAGCCAACAAAGGGTACGATTTTAAAAGTATAATTAATTAACAACAAACACCACCTGGCAAACATTTTTTCCTAATAAAGACCAAGCCAGAAGCTTTCGACTTCGAATGTTGCGTCCAGCTAGTTTGTTTAAATTGGGGCGACTTCCAACGATCTAGATGTGTATAGGTATTGAGAAATTGAAACGAATTCGCCATAGTTCTTGTGCCATTGTGTGCCATTGCTTTTTAATTACACTTTCCGTATCGTCCGCATACCAGCTTTAATTAGAATTACTGTTGGGTTCGTTTTCTACTCAGCATTGAGGAAGGTTAGGGCATAGTATACTCTAATTTGCCAGAGGGGTATTCAGGAAGTATTGGATCACAAATTTCCTTTTTAAGCGTTTTGGACATTCAAGACTGATCATCTTTTTTAATTAGCGGCTATTTAAAATTAAAATACTGCATTCATCATAAAGCGAAAGAAGTGCATTTTAATAAACGACTTTTAAAACTATGAACGTGAAAGTTTCGAGAGCACACATGATTTATGCAAACGGCATATAATGTAATGACGACGGCACAAGTTTGTGTTTGACCGGTAGAAGCAAAAGCAACAAACTGGCTGCTCTAGTTTTACTACAAGGCGTGGTCACTTTTATAACAGCAATAGCAGCGGCAGTAATTGCCGGTTCGTAAATACATAGCGAAAAAAACGACGACAAAAAACCGACAACTGAGAAAGTCCCGATACCAGAACATGTATTGTCTATGAAATTGAATCGAGACATTTCAGCTCGTATGGAATCCATGTAAAGGTTTGGATAATTGATTTATACGATAGTGCTTTGAGCGCAAGCTAGGTAGGTAAGTCGAGGTCGCGAAGTTTCGCGGCTCGATGACATATGGCCATGGGCGAGTGAGTGTATTAAAATACACATACCATACCAGTTGAGCCAATCGAGACAGACAATTAATAAATTGCTGAGGAGCTTGCCTTGGATCCTAACAGATACGTAAATAAAAATAGAGTAACGATCAAACCAAGGGCTTCTGGGCGTTTCACGTATCTGTACACTATTTGAAAGAATTTGATTTAAATGAAAGATTTATTAATAGAACTTAAGTTATCGGGAATAAGCGGCTCATCTTGATCATACAAAATTCGCATTTTTAAATGGCGGCTTTATTGGTTATGTGCACGATGCATTAACAATAATGTTGTGTGAACGTACATATTGAATATTTATTAATGCTAATGAAACGCAAGCTTATTTAATAATAATTCCAACAAATTACTGTAAGTAAGTACTACTAACCGTCACTATCAATTAATTTACAATAATATCATGCAAATACATGATTGTGAACTATCACTTGTCAGTTTTAAAGTGAATGATGCATATTTTTTTTAGATGTCGAACCCGGACCTTTTAGAATAACGGTACTTTCCCTGTTTTGGCCATTCATATTTATAATAATTTGCACTGCATGGAGAAACGACCGCTATTTTTGTGTGTTCACGAAAATCAACTCATGTTGAAACTTGAAAAACCGTGGATATCCAAATCATATGACACGTACGCTCCATTTGGAAACAAACATTTTTCGGAAGGTACAAGTAATTATTCACGATTGTTACTTAATACAGAGGGAGTGAAATATACTTTCAAATTGTGTATACATGTCAAAATGCAAAGCAACCGAAAGTGTTGTTACACCGTAAAATGTGTGAAATCAGGTCTTAACCCTCCTTAAACGCTCAATCATTGAACATGATAGGCGGTATTCATCCTTCTTCATACTGCATTGACAAATTTAATGTACGAAAGGAAATTTTATTCCTGTTGGATCAGCAATTTTGGAGCTATATTATTAACGCTGTACACTTATATTGCTTCCTATTTAAATTATACCCTTAGTCGTATTATTGTTATTATTTATTTCAATTATTAAAATGTAATTCCTTGCTTGCCAGCAAACAAACCTGTGCGCCATTTAAAGAATCGGAGTGTTTCTTCTAAATGTGTAACACCTCATGAGCGATCGTGGCAATAATCCGTGTGGAAGGCGAAAATATGGAAAGCAATATCCGTGTGAAAAGCGAAATAGCGTGCGTCCAAAAGACCTAATGGGCATCGCCAGTAAAAATTATGCTTTAAATATCGAAGATGAGTGCTAATAGCTTTGGTCCACCCGCAGCCTTCATGTGGTAGTTTTTCTGTGAGATTCCCTTTCTAATTGCTCTGATCTGCGGACTGAGAGTGTGTAATGGATGGATGGCTCACTTGATTACTGTACCTATATTGAAATTTGAACGTATGGCAGATTCGGTGAAATGAAAGTAGTTATACATCTTTTAACCGGGTCACAAAGTGTGTGCGTATTGCGTGCATACCAGAAATGGGAAACACAAATAAATTGCATTACAAATTACATATTTGGATAACATCAGTTCATGCAGAAAGCAGGAAAATGATGTCAACGAATATTCTACTCTATATCGGCGTCCGTGTTTCTATATACTACCTATTCCATTTTCACTAGATTTGCCTTTTCTGAAAACAGTAGCTCTATAGGTATGCATTATATTTTGCCAGTCTCAAAAAATATAAAAAATCGAGCTACATGGATGCTCTCTCGAATCCAATAATTATCTTGATTTATTCAGGCATAAATTTATAATAGTGTCATCATTTTTATGTCTGCTTAAGTTTGTAGAGCTGGAGGTGGAAAGTTCACGGGGTTGTTCCTACTGTTGCTCCATGTTTAATCATTTTTCGTGTCATTTGTAGCATAAACACATTTCCAGCCTAGCAATTATTCTATGGTGTGTTTGAGGATTTGCGCGTAACGCGATCGGGCTCTGATTTTTGAGCAAAGATATTTCATTCTTCGACATGACATCGAACGTCTGGCAGTGAATTCGTTATTGGATATTTGATTTCATAAGTAATTGTTTTCTCACTGTTACTTATAAACAAAACGCACATATTTTGCTAACCACTCAACTCTCTAAGCCCTTCACTTCCCACTTCTTGACAACAAAGAATTGACGATGTGATGTTTTCGCGATTTGTGAAAAGAGTTTGCATTTCTAACAACAAGCCATCACACCACAACAAAAATAATTACGATTGTGTGGAAAGTACTGTGTTACCCTTGGCTCCGATACGAGTATTTTATTTTTGGAATAGGTAGTACTAAGAACAAATGACATGAGCTTTCAGCTAGACTGCGAGGAATATAATAATAAAGTAATATGAGTCAATAATCGAAGACATCTTTGACCAAAACTAGCAGGATAGTAAACTTCCACATTATTTTATCGAGCCGCATGCTACTTACGTGCCTAGAGAGTGATGTGATGTGGGATTCGTAAAACTACCAGGCTGCAATTAGCGGGTATCAAAATATTGTCTGAAACTCAATTTAGATCGTGAATTTAAAGAACGCCACTTCACTTTTTTTATATTGTCCGTATTGAGCAAGTTACGGGAAATGTGCTCTATGGTACATGTTAATAGGTATGATCACGATATTATCTAAATCGTTACACCTTAAATTGTAACAATTTGTAAAAAGACCCTTTCAAAAATGACGAAATGTAAAGCAAGTCTCCTTTCATTAAAATGGTCAGTGCTTGATAAAATTAAATGTACCGTAGGTTCCGCTCTGTTAGCTATTTAATTGGTAATGCCTGACAGCTGAGTGTTACAATTAACATTACCCGTGAATATTATTACGCCTTTTGAGTTTAGCTTGTATTCATATAAAGGGGTAAGAATAAGATGCGACTAAATCGAGAAAATCCATAGCATGACAGAATAGAGCAAAAAGCAGCCACGTCTAAAAACTAATTGGAACAGCTCCAGTAAATATTGTGAAAGTTGTCTACCTTCAGCTGATGAGGACGTTAAGTGTGAGTCAAATTGCCGGAGCTGACGGTATGGCAATTTGCGACCACTAAGGTAAAATCTTGCTTATAACGACCACAGCCAAGTTGTTAATTTAAATAAGTCACATTGCTTTGTACTGCAAACCGCGGAAAATAATACCAAAATTGTGTGAATGAAAGACAAAACAAAAAATGTAGGAACTTAGGAAAGCAAATAAGAATCGAATGCTCTAGGATTGAGAAGCACAAAAGTAAAAGTTTGTAGAGATTACAGTTATGATCCGAGATAATATCAGACATGATTATTAAAAATCCTAGAAGAACTTGATTTGCAGTTTTAGACACTGCAACGAAAGAGCATCGTTCGTGCCAGGGAAAGTAAGATAACGCGGAAGACGTACCGTCAGGTACCTCACACGCGGAGCAACAAGCCGAAGGTGTTCCAATGTACAATTCCCAAATCTAATCAGTAATAAGCAATGCAGTCGATGCCGACAAAACGTACTTATAGTTTACAATGCATTGCTTTTATTGCAGGTGTCAAGAATAAACCGAACAGAAGATGGACAAGAAAGTACAAGACCTTCCAGAGGTAATCTTCGGTTTAGTGTGCTAGCAACTGACATAAACTCAGAGAAGATCAGATTGGAGAGCAAAGTCACTGATGCTACCTCAGCTAGGAGTAAAAAAGGAAATTATCGCACAGTTTCTAGGTTTGATACAGAAAATGACAAGATTTTGGGAACCCCTGTTATTAGTGATAAAACATACAAGGGAGTCAACAAATTACTGTCTGTTGATATCGAAACCGAACCACAGTCTGTGCCAAGACCAACGCGACAATCAAGAAGTAGAAGTTTAGAAGATGGAGCCCGAGGTAAAAGGGGAAGAATAATAACAGATGATGAGATTGAACCTATTGGGAGGGAAGTTGTCCTAGATGAAGAAAATGTAACCCCTAGTAACGGTCTAAGACGACGTCCATTTTCAAGAGCTAGACAAGGAAACGACAAAATGACAACAAAGCTGGGGTCAGTCTCATCACAAAATGATCGAATTGAGAGTAGAAAAAGCGTCGTTCGTACTTCTTTATTCGCTAATCGGAGAATGGACGACGCAGCAAACGCGAGAAGCCAAAATGTTGTTGGCTCACGACGCGCTCCGACGAGGAACAAGAACAACGCCGACGTCAAGGTCAAGCAATCAAGCGAATTGGGCAAGAAGATAGATGAGCCGACGAACAGAGGAAGTGTCAGAGGATCCAGTAACTTCAAACGACCAAATCGGCCCAAAAAAGGGGATGAATTTGAAGTCAATGAAGATGACAACTACCCAGAAGAGTTTATTAAAAAGATCAAGAAATCCTCTGCTGATAACGTGGTATGCATTGAATAGCTCCAACTGCTATACACATTGAATGAGTGACTGAAACTAAAAATGAAATGTGATTTTTCAGATTCTTTCTGCACAACTGAAAGAAGATTTTGTTGTCGTTACAAGTACAGATAAGGTGCTCAAATCAAAAGGATCCACGCAGACCCCAGAATCCAAATATGTACGGTATTTTTCTTTCCTCTAACTTTGTTATCCGTACCAAAAGCATAGAAAATACTATAATATAACTGCGTACTACTTGAATTTTCTAGGTATCGAGCATCGAGGAAACCAGTCCAATACCTCAACCACGAACAAGCACCAGACCTTTGCTGAGCGCTCGTCGGAAAGCAATTAATTCCAGAGTTTTAAACAATGCGGTGACTCCCACCTCCTCCACACTGTCTTCGTCAACATCCAGATCAAGAGGAGAACTTACTTCGGAGCAACAACTTAGAAGTAAACCCAGCTTCAGATCCAGAACTAGCACGCTACCAACTGCACCAGCAGAAGAATCAATTGCACAAGGAAACTACTCGAAGGAAAATACTCAAATTGACGAAGATAACTATTTGCTTTCACAAAAGAGCAATGTCATTGATTCGATACCAAACATTTTGAGCACAGAAAAGAGTATATCGCGAAGACCAACATACAAGGCTCGACCATCGTATGTCCCAAAATCAAGAGTAAAATCAACCTCAGAAAGAAGTAAGCAGATTGTCGTTCCAATCAAACCTGGTTTGCGAACACGACCCTCTCTGCCTCGATTCAACCCCGACACACCTCGGCCTCTCCAACCGCTTATCTCCACCCGATTGCGAGGATTTGCTGCAGTCGTCACTCAGGAATATGTTGGCGATGTATCACCAACTGGGTCACCGACTACAAGAAGATTCCAGACCCCAAGATCACGTAGGCCTTCCAAACCTAACCCGATAACTCTAAATGATAAGAGTTATGATGAAGAAGAACGCAATATTTCGCCCAGGCCAAATCCTAGAGAAAGCGGGGCTGCAACGGAAAGAGTGAAATTTAAGCCCAGGGAAATGTCTACTCCTTTCAAGTACGCATCAGAATTAAGACGAAATCATCAGAAAACTTCGACTGAATCAGAGAAACCAGAAATAAAAACTCTGTCCCAAGTAAGTTTAATAATAATAAAAACTTACAAAAATAAGTAATAACGTAGCTGGTTGACAGGGCGTTTAGCAGAGAAGCGTCTAGACCCCAGATATCTTGGCCTGGCCAAACTAATATTTTGAGAAAGCCAAATCGATTGGTTTTGGTTCAGCCCCTATTTGCGGATTATATTATCTAAATTGGCTACGAGTAGGCAACCAGGATTGTGCCAACATATTTTTAAGTCGTTCCACAAACATCTTATATTTTCTCTTGAGAAAATCTTTCGAGAGTGAACTTTTTATCAGTTTATGGTATTTCATTTCGTAGTTAAATAGTTTAGCTATTTTTTCTGGTATATTACCTGATCAAGCTTTCGCAGAAACCAGTTTCCCTACTTGAACAACAAATTAACGCGTCCATTTTTCAGGATTTTCATCCTAACTACTAGCTGCCTAAAGGAGCTTCATTATTTAATTAGTGATATTTTCATTTAAAAGAAACATTTTGCATGAAAATATTTGGCCTGTTCACAGTTGGGAGCTGGAGCTCCAAGACATCGATTTAGTTCACGCTATCGCAGCCAGCAGATCAAATCATCTCGCTCATCTACGCCAGTGTATGTCGCCACTTTGCCACAAATTGTCACATCGCCTGCTACTTTCACAACGGATTATTCGCAAAATACGGTAAGAGTATACTTAGGTGCATCAGACAACAGCAAATCTATGTATATAATATTACATGTGTAGTTTGAAGGTTATACATCGACGAATTTGTTTTTTAAAATAAAGATAAACTGTACTCAAATAATTGTGACAAAGTTTTTTTTTCCAAACGGAAGCAAATGTTTTTTCAATTTTAACTGGCCTTTCCGGGTTGCGTTAGTAAAATGTGTGTTCAAATAATATAAACCCAAACATTTTTACCCATTGCAATCAAGGTTTGGTACTTCAAAACTACTTATGCACTAAATGTATAGTTCGTTCATAATCACGCTGATTCGTCAAGGGTAATTGTAACTATGCTATACAAGATCACTGAACCTCGCATACACGGATTAAAAATCAACAATACCGCTATCAAAGTCTGACAGGTAACACAGTGCAGGCAAAGCAATATATGAGAACCCACCTAATCGGAAACCGTTCTAACACTACTTGTCTAGATAGGGGATATAATGGTTTATAGACACTCTGAAAAAGTGGGTCAGCTAAATTGGGAAACAATTGATATTTGGTTGACCCGACTTTTCTTCTTCCAAGGAAAAGCGTCCACGCCAGCGCCCCCGATCAGAGATGAACTCCCAATGGGCTCACACGTTGTGACATTACACATCATCCCAGCAGATCACAAGTCACAACACAATATAATCTCACAGCATTACCTGCATTAGCTGCCATGCCATTCATTCGCCACGGAAGAGAGAGGATTCCACTCATTTGTAGCCATTAATACCTTTTTTGATTCTTCTGTATTGGAATTTTTAATCAAAAGAATCAATCGCCAAAATAACCCTAGATAGTGTACACAACATTTCAAACGGTGGTTGGGTTATATATTTGTTAGTTTTAATTTCAAATAACAATAATGACCTAAATAGTTGTATTTAGTTTAATTTCTTAACAAACTGGGTTGCATGGAGGAAAATGTTTGGTTTAATCGTTGCGAAATGACATTTTCTATAATTGGTCATGGAAATCTATTTTATTTTAAAAATTCCTTTACGATATTCTTTTTTATCTACTAAAAGGCAGCTCTTTCCGGGTGATTTAATATTTGGATAACATTATTTTAGTATCCACATTTAATAGTTTCAATCTGTTTATCACTCAAATTACCAAAATATCTACTTTCTCACATGCATCTGGCTTAATGGTATTCGTCAGTTAATCGATAAATAAAAAACCTTCGTCTATTAAAACGATTTCGTAATTTCAGGATCTATCTACCGAAACACTGGACATTGAAGAGAGCACAATACTGGACACAACTGATGTAGGCCCACTCTTGGATGAGGACTCTTCAGTAGAATTAGACAGTACTACTATGATTAACAACGAAGAAGTTGCACCCGCACGCTTGCAAAATGGCCCAGCTGTGGTCATATCTTCTGCAGAAACTGTCACACCTTCTACTATTGCTACTACTGTTGCTACTGGTGCTACTAAATCTCTACTAACTGTTGCTGGAACGACTGCTTTCAAGACGGAGATGACAGTTACTGTGCCTTCAACATCTACAAATACGACGGATGCTTCTTTCTCCACTAGTGCTTCTACTGAACCCTCTAGTAGTTCTGCAACAGGCAAATACAATACGAATACTTCTTCTTCTACAAATGAAGCTACTGAAACTACCGAAACTACCGAAACTACTGCAACTACCAAAAAGCCTATCACCGAGGCACCAATCACTACAACAGCGACAACTAACTCTACAACTGGACCGATAACTACACAGCAAAAGACCGATCTTAAAAATACTACCACAACTAAATCTACCACTTCTGATGTAACCAATCCCAAAGTAACCACCTCCAAACCAACAACTTCTAAACCAACTGCGCAAAAACCAAAACCGATCACAAAAACCTCTCCAAAGCCGACCACACAAAATCCTCAACCTACGCAAAAAACTAGTGTTAAGGCAACCACCCAAAAACCAACCACGCAAACCCCTAAAACTACCCAGAAAACAACTCCAGTCACCACAACCTCAAAACCAACTTCGAAAATGCCAACATCAACATCATTCTCTGAACAGGAAACAATTGCTAAAACACCATCACTCTTAGGAATTGCGTTCTCAACACCGAAGCAAACGTTACCCACGAAACAAAATGTGTCTCCTAGTGATGCATTTATCAATGCAATCAATACCACACTGATAGCAATTCGAATAACTCCAACAATCGAGGGACGTTTCGCAGTAAGAGTTGCGGTTGCCCCTAGAGGTACTATGAGCAGTACTACAGCTTCACCCTCAATCACAACAGCACAATCAAATTACACCACTCAATCAAGCGTAGAAGAAATAAAACAAAATAGTTTAGATAGTCCAGTCCTATTTTCCATAGACCGCATGGATAATTTTGACGATACGTCGCACCCACATTTATCACCACCTAATAAAGAAATACAAGATTTCAAAGTACTCAGTCTCACACTAGAGGAGTATTTAAATAGTTCAAAGAAAAATGAGATAGAAAACCCGAAGTCAACAACACCATTGGCAGAAAGCACGTCTACACCTTCAACTCCATATCCGTTCGTGATTTACGGTATATTCCCTAACAACACAGTATTTAGGAAGTATCCAAACACTGGCAAGACAGAAATCGTAGATGAACGAGAGATAGCAAGGAAAGACCCTTATTTCCCTGCATCGGAGACAACTCGAACCGCATCGACGACGACGCAGAAAACGATTGACGATGGAAACCAAGTACTAAATCGTTTAGACTCGAATAATAGCTCAACCATAGATTCAGCCATTGTAACCACACGAATAGGTTTGGATGGAACATATTTAGAAGAAATTTCTATGGTAACCCCAGGAATGTCAACAGAAGTAAAACATGAGAAACCATTGTCACCTATGGATAGCCCTGAAAACATCACAGCACCCATGGCACATCACAAACAAACGGTACATCATTCATGCACTCCAATTTCAATCCTAAACTCTTTTTCTTTTATGTTTGCCTCTGTTTTCATTTAGAAAGAGGTGTTGCACTAGAAAAGCAAATAAATTGTCGTGGATGTTTCTATACCCGTGGGGTCGAAGTGGCTTAATCTGGATAGTTTGACCTTGGTGCTGAGCCAGAAAATCACAAGAAAAGAGAAATCTTGATAAAGGATACGAACTTAAAGCCATTTACACAGCTAGTATTATCGTGAAGAATATTAATATCTAAAAAAACTGTTACCAACTGGGTAAACATGTGTAATGGGTACTACTGGGTACTAACTGGGTACTAAACATGTGTCCACAGAAATTTATAATATTAATATCACTTCAAAAATGTCTGTCTGCTCGAAGAATCGAACTCCGGACCTCCTGCTTTTATGAAAGCCGAAACTAGAAATCTCGTTGAAACATATCCTCCCGTAACTTAAACCTAGGCTGACTTTATGAAGGAATTCGGTTTATACACTGGGGCCAGCAAAATATATTAACGCTTTATTATAATCGCAACAAACGCTATTTTGTAGTATGGTGGTCGATTTTGATACGCATCCAATTTCATGTTGCTTTTCTGCTGTAATTCTCCTTCGGCTAATTCCCGTAATTAAAGCTAGTGCACCTTCGTATCAGAAACACAACAAATCAATTTAAAAAATGCTCTGCCTTTCTTATTTACAAAAGGCGTATTGTCGTGTTTCTAATTACCGCTTTCAAAGGTCGTTCATGCCGGTGCTGCGATCTTCAAAACGTAGTGAATTCTTCACAATTCTTTCTTAAATTGATTGATTAATATCTAAATATATTAAAACTTATTTTGTAGAAAAAAATACCCTTACACAATGCTTGCTATACAATTCAATTTAATATTTGACATCTCTTTATAAAAACTTTTAACAGGCTCTTATTTTTTCGTAGAATGAAACATCTTCCACCCCAACAACTGAGCTGTCACAACCATTTTCGACTGTAAGTTTTGACAACAAAATTAGGATCAACTCTCCTCTCAAATCCATTACATAGCACTCACCTTTTTCTCATTTTCCGATTCCAGGAAAATACTAACAGCGATATCGACACAGTCAACCGAATAAATACAATAATAGCCAAACCAGAAGTATCGAATGCAGTGTATACAGGAAAAGATTCGAAATACAATAACTTCTGGTCCAGTTCAACATCAACAACTGAAAAACTGAAATTTAGGTTTCTGACAGTGAACCTATCCCCGGGAACGTCTGTCGAAACGCCGCCACAGACGCAAACACCCTTAGAAACCAGTACAAAATCGACGACCGTTTTTAGATGGAAGCCTGTCACGGACTCAATCAATGATTCTGATTCAAGCGAAGTAACTACATTGTCAAATACAGAGCAATCTATGACACTTGCAAACATTTATAAATTGAATGAGGTAAGATAAAGTCCAGATCTTGACTATCTACGACATTCGTGCCTGATACCTTTTGTCTTCATTATGAATTGTGTATTCCCTGTTATCCTATCCAAGAACGGACTTAATCAAATGTATGACAATTTGCAGACTGAAACTTCGAAATCCGAGGATCTGCCAGCCACCACCGCCTCTACTTTCACGAACATGGATGCAACCACAAGAACATCAACGACTTCCATCAAACTTGAAGGTATACATAATACATGTTGGGGAGATTATGTCTGTGAAAGTTTTTGTGGACTATTAGCATTGAAAACCATTTTAATTTTTTTTATTTGGTGCATTTTTATCATAAGTACGTTTTTTTTGTAGAGCCCGCCCGATGTTTGGCACCATATTTCGGCTTTGCCACGAAATTTGGTATTCGCCTTGGAATTTGGGTGTGTTCATTCTGGGCTTCACCGTGTAATTTGGGCTTCATCTTCTATGAGTTGGTTTGGTCTTTTACTTGGGTTTCGACTTAAAAATTGGGAATTGTCTCAACATGCTTCGATGGAATAAGCCTCAGAATGTGAGCATTGTTTTGATATTTGGGCTAAGCTTGGTGTGTGCTTAGCTTTCATGAACAGTGAAAACCTACTGTTTTTTTTTAAGAAGCCTTTATTTTACCGATGGGCCTGGCTACGTTTCGATTTCGCCACGAAATGTTGGCTTCACCACGGAAGATGAGGTAACTCTCCTCAAGACCACATTGAACTGTATATACTATTTACGGACAGAGAAATGTTCCTGAATCACAAGTGTACTTTTAAATTTCTTTTCTGTTATTATTTGGCTCAGTTATGTCACTTTAAGCAATCAGAATTTTCCCGGTTGCCGGAAACGCACACTGACGTCAGAGTTGTCGTTTACGCGTAAATGACACCCAATCGAACCAATAGAAAGCAAGTATTGATATCGAAACCCGGGTATCAGCCTATCACAGCAATAAAATGACGTCAAAACAGTGCTACGACGAAAACAACGATTTTGAACAGCCCAGTGAAAGATCATTTTAAAACTAATGTCGCTTGAAATAAATCGGGGGAAAAAAGGAAAAAAATTGCGTGTGTTTGCATTTTAAGCCGAACACAACAACGGAAAAAAAATATCACTTGAAAATTGCAAATTAAGAATTTGTAATTCTGGACTTTGCCTTATTTGGGTTGGGCTTGGCCGTAAATTTGTGTTTCAACGTTATATTTGGGAATTGGTCACATGTTTCCACCCGATGGGTTCGCCTGAAAAACTGGGCTTTCGCTTGACATTTAGGCATCACTGTGGCTTGGACTTAGCTATCGTGAACAGTGAAACAAATTGCCAATTGCCAATGTACTTTAATTCTCGGGTTCAAAAATGATTTTTTTTCCAAAATCTTTTTTCATAATTTTACCAGCCGAACTGAATCTGCAATGCAACAAATAGTCAGAAACGAATACCATATCAAGCGAAACTAAAACCCCCGAACATTTTGGAATTACCCCGCTTACTCCCCTAAGCACGCTCTTTCAGATATTTCTGAACATGACGTCAATACAGTTAAATGTTCATCTATAGCCATAAATTTTCGAAACAAATCTCAGGTTAACCAAAAAAAAATTTTTGGTCGCACAGGACTGGACATTTTCTAATGGGAATAAAAATGCTGATAAATCTCTTTACTTAAATTTTAAAATCTCAGTTTGACAAAAAAATCAAGGGCCCTTTTGGGTCAAATGGCGTCGAGACCAGCGCCATTCTTCCGGATTTTAAATTCCTGGACAAAAATCTCCAAATGGAACAGTGTGGAAACTTATTATCTCCGACAATAATAGATGGTTGAAACACATTCATAAACAGTGACTTTATGAGATAAGAGAGAAGAGATGAGGAGGAACTTATTCTTTTACAAAAAGTTACTAGAGCAATTTTTCTGGTCTTTCCAGGTACAACGAGGCTCGTGACAACTACGACCATTACTATGAAGCCGACAACTGCTACAACTACAAAGAAACCAACCACCACTACAACTACTAAGAAGCCTACAACTACAACTACTAAGAAACCAACCACCACTACAACTACTAAGAAGCCTATCACTACTAAGAAATCGACGACTTCTACAACAAAGAAGCCTGTGACGACGACGACTCCTACCACCACTACTTCTACTACTACTACTTCTACTACTACTACTTCTACTTCTACTACTACAACTTCTACTGCTGCTACTACTGCTGCTGCTGCGGCTTCTACTACAACTACTTCAAGTACGGAAAGGCCTACTACGACTACGAAAAAATCTGTCTCGACCACAAAAAAGCCAGCAACAACAACTAAGAAACCAACATCGACGACAAAGAAGCCTGCAACGACTGGTGCAACTACGAAAAAGCTCACAGCTACAACATCATCAACTAATAAGATGCCGCCTTCTACTACAAGATCCACAGTAAAAACTACAGACGTTGCAAAGGCCATCATTATCAATCCTGAACAGGCAGTACCATCGATTGGAAGTTCTCCAGAGAACAAACCACCAGATGAACGATACATCGATGACATATTACTACTCAACACACTTGTAAGATATTTGAACAATATTTACAGTTGCCGAATGGGTTATTATCGTTTAGACTTGGTCAGTTTCTTTTAAAATTCCATTCGCTTTTTCAGCTGCAAGGGGGAGCAGGACCCAGCGTTTCGCTAAGGACTGGACGAACGCAGAACGCTCAGTTAGTGCTCGCCAATCAGGTACGAGTATGCACCAATTCGCAGATCACTATTGAGATTTGAGATAATAACATGTTTTTGATCGTAACATACTCTAAGGAGGCAGGACTAATTCAGCAAACGATGGATTTTATTTTCTGGACAGATTATTGAGCTAGCTTTGATGCGAGCAGCAACATCAACGTCGAAGCCAAAAATATCCACGACTACAGAAAATTATAGAGATTTTTTGAAAGCACTGGTAAAAAATCTTTTGATGTTTAATACTGTTTTCTCCTCATGATATGATTTCTCATCTCACGATTAATTGGATTTTTTTCTTTTCTCTATTTACGAAGGTGTCTTCGAGCCAAGCATCTTTTCAGGAAACGGCTTTAGGCCCAACTCAAAAGGAACTAGAGAATTTTGTCTTGAACTATAAAGACGACGACGTCGAAGACATTTTGTTAACACCAGACAATTTACCAAAGACTGCAATAAAGAAGCCTGAGAAATCTACTACGACAGCCAATCTTGGCCTCACAAACGACGATGATATTCTGGCTGCTTTATTAGACGAACAATTAGCTGCAACTAAAGCACCTAAGAAACCCAAGCCCGCGAAAAAACCTACGACACCCGCACCGTCAGGGTTAAGTTATCTTCTTCAGGCCTTCTCAGGTGCAAGAAACAATCAGGTACTTTTGTGCAGTTCAAATAACCAAAATTATCTGGATACGCTTCAGTTTAAATTCTAACGCTTGCCGAACGAAACGCCTCTATAATATAGTGAATATCTCAACATGATTTTCTCAAAAGCACTTAAAGTTGCCTACATCTCAGGTTTATACTGAGATGTTCTTTCCAAAAAAGTCTCCATGATAAATAATATACTTGTTTGAGATTCTGCATGGAAACGATAACAAATAAAATGTGGTGATTTTTTAGCAGGCAGTACCGATTAGTGGGTATTCCAAAGCACAGACTTCAAAAGATGAGAGACCAGCATCTTCACAGGTAAATTATACGGCATATATCATTCGACAGGAGTAGGCTACTTGTCGGCACCAGGTTTCCCATCACTGTTAAATTCATCATCACTCTCATAATCACCCTATCATTCACCGACGCCAAATGACCAATTCCAAGTCGAGTGCATCTTTAAACACTAAAATTTCAACAAAAAAGGGATATTACAACAAACGTCTTTTTTAATTCAGATCGCCGACATTTGCTTCTTAATTTCCCATGTTATCTTTTCCTAAACATTTATATTCGGTCCCACCACGTGATCCAAACAGACTTAGCCATGATTAAAACCAAAATAGCACTAATTACTTTCTTTTCCAGGGTGAAGGAGGCATTCCGCCATCGACTGATCCTGGTTTATTGAACGCTGCAATTAACGTTACGAGAGCAGTCTCGCAGTTTATGGGTTATGTCATTCAGGTACTTTTCAATTAGCTTAGTGGCTACTTGAGTTTTGGCTTCAATTATTTTATTTGTTTTATTTATCACATGTATTTTATTTTAGGGAGCAGCGGAGTCATTCCAGAACTATGTACGGTCAAGAACAGGTGGTTTCTTGACAAATTACTTCAATCTGGGGGTTGCAAACCCCTCATAGAAATGTGAAATGTAAAATGTAAAATGTGAAGTTGAAACGTGATGTGAAACGTGAATGTTGCCTTAATTTTGCCATAATCATGTATTGATAAGTCAAAATCAAAAACCATTGCTTCTCCAAAATCTGTATTATAATAAGTATCGTTTTAGTTAATAATAATAAGCAGGTATGCAAGTTTTTTATTATAATTA
>QKMV01000497.1:0-22189 GCA_003287335.1 Lednia tumana
ATAATTAATGTAATAATAGTAATAATAATAATCGCTTTAAAATATCAAGATAAAAACAAAAAGTATTAGATTCTCATTCCAATCGATGTGGGACATATCTCGGCTAATCGCTGCTGCATTCAACAGCTCGACTTACAGTTACCGGTCATGTCCTTTGACCTTTCAAGTTATATTCACAGAAATCGGCACACATATTTACAGTTTACACATACATACATCTATTTTTATGTATATACATATTTTATATGAATCAAAAGAGTCTTACAAGAAAAAAATTTCTAACATTAGCATGTCATAATTATCAAAAGTTGGTCAAAGCAAGAGGCAGTCAATCTGGTATTCAGCCATTGACTGCCACTACAGAAGAAATATCAAATGCAGTTATTTGATAACTACTAACTTTAGTTACTACCATTCTTAAATTTCTACCCGCTGGTAGATATAGCAAAAATGCATGCACATAAGACAGGGGGCAACATCGATGTCGTCGTCGACAGGGTCATTGGCAAACATGCATACTTCATTCAAGCCTGGAGTTATAAGACCAGCAAGTCCACTCAAAACTAGCATTTATTTTTGGAAAAACTAAAAAGTGAACATACTGACTACAGGCAGTAGATTAGAAATAAATCTAAGTATGCGATTCAGTGTTTGAATTGTATCGTTTATGTGCTTGATTTGGTTGATGGTATTATATCCACCTTAAAATATTGGTCATTGCGATCGAAAATGTTATACTATATGATATTATCAGGAAATCACGTATGAAACATTTAGAGTTTCCCTTCGATATTGGAATAGTAACGCATTTTATTACAACATCGCCATGATATTTCAGATTGTACCAGAATTTTGAGATAACGTAACGTCACTTCATTGAGCTGCCTGATGGAATTTGCCACGAGTTATTTTGGCTACAGGAATGCTTATTCCCATGTAGGGAAACAGCACAATATTGGTGTTACTCCGGCTGCAGTGAGAGCGCATCTGTCAACAGGTTTAAAAAAAAACTGTTAATAACTGGGTTAAACTGCTGAAAACTTCCAACAAACAAACTGCCAACGTTTCGCTAACTTTGCTGATAGCTTCTTCTGGACAAGCCTGGCGAAAAGTTAGCGCAACGTTGGCAGTTTGTTTGTTAGAAGTTTTCAGAAGTTTAACCCAGTTATTAACAGTTTTTTAAAATACTAGTGCTGACATTAGACAGAAGACATGAGTCTTAAACATTTAATGCATACAGGTTATTTCTTAAAAGGTATCCATTCTTAATATAATTCCAGCAGTAAAGAGAGGGGAATCAGAAGATACCATTCAGAGGGCTACGATTGTAAATAAGCTTATAAAAATAGCTTAATTGCTACGTAAATGAGAAACACGCAGATGTGGTCTGGCGGTCGGCGTAAGGATAGGATGTTACACCCTTTACATGTACTGAGAATGGGCAAATTTTAAACTGACGATACTGAGGAATATTAACCGAATTGGGTATGAGAACATGAAGCATCCCCATCAGAAAAATCATGGATGTATGAACACTTCCATGAGACTTAAATTTTTAACAGCAAGTCAAAATGACAGCGCTTTAGCAGCATCAAGCAGCATAAAAAACTTTTGCTGCTCATTTTTTTTAAGAAAATGGCAAGAAATGAAATTGGGGATACGTTCTGAAATTTAGCATAGGCTAGGTATACGCTAGTCTCGACATTTATTTTCGCTTATAGTTGCAAAGGAAGTTCCAAAAACACCAAAATTCATTTGCTTAAATTTGCATTGGTTTTATGGAGAAAATTGTGTATTTTTCATGTTGGGGCCAGCCAGTGCGCAGACATTCACAAGACCCAACTATTAACTGTGCTTCCATCAAAGATATTCTGGTAATTTGCTAACTCACTGAAAAACAAAAAAAGATTTCTAAACTTCGCGCGTTTTTAAGTTGCGTCGATACTATCAATGACGTTAAGGGCAGCCATCTTTGCATGTGCTGTTGATATATCAACACCTGCTCTGTTTCATTGTCGTTGCGAATAGTTCTGGTAAAATCCCAAGCTATCCTGGTTGTGGATCTGCCATCCCAAAGCCAAACACATAAATAATTACGATTTTCTTAAATAGATACAAGTAACTGTACCACGAACAAAAATAAAATGATAGTTGGCAACCCTTAGATTGTTGAACAATAAACTTTGTGAGAAGCTAGATTCGATGGAAAGTTCTCAATTAGAATTATGAACTTGAACTTTTTAGCTGTGCCAGCAAACCCTTTGCATAAAGATGATCCAATTTGTCAATTTCTGCCCAGGAATGTCGAACAGAGCTGAACAACTGCAACAAATATTCAAATTAGACAGAGATCCACAACAATCGATGTTTGTGGGCAAAGAGAGTCGGGCGCAAGCGTTCGTGTAACTGGTAGATTAGATTGCGCTTTCATTTACCTGGTTCAGCCACGTCTCATCTGCCAATAGTTCGTTGAGTATTATAGTTGTATCTTTATATGGATCACTGCTTCTTTTCTCAGCAACACGTTTGGCACACTCGAGAAACATCAAATACTTTTGATGGGCGACTTTGTTATACAGCCCCACTCTGTCCGAGCACACCAGGCACACCAAGAAGTCCTAGTGAGAGGAAGCACATATCTAGTTTAGTTTCATCAAAAATTTAGCTCGTCAAATTAACAAGCTAGGACAGATGTTGGGAGGAAGTCCCACCTACCAATGACATATTTTTTAATACTAGGCTGTAATGGGTAGATTTGGAATTTTTGCATCAGCGATGCTTGGGATGAAATTAAAATTAATTTGCTAGCAGTATGTTATATGTATATAACATTTTTACATTTGACATTTTTTAAGTGTTTTAACAGTTCTATTATTTTTGCGATAAAATTAAAAAGTGCCCCTAAATTGTTAAATTTATCCATTATAGCAAAATTGTTGTGCAACCCTTCTGGCTTCGTTGTATTTCAAACAATTCTCGATAAAAATTTATGTTTTGGCCCCCAATCTTATAAGAAATCTGCGCTGTGGTCAGTAGCAATCCAGTTGCGCGATTTTGCTGTTTTAAGCGTCGCTACACGGTACTAGCATCAAAACTGGCCCCCCGGAGAGGTATAATTTCTGGGTTAGGCAGTGCTTGTGAGCGCGGGCACGTAGGCCGGGACATGCTTGTGCTGGGTGTGTTTGCTGCACCCCAAGCCGCAAGCTATTACTTGCGGGTTTCAACATGCTGTGACAATTTCACGAAATATTTCTCCTAAATTTAAAATACGAGTGCGCGCTGTTTGATTCATGTGTAAAATGTTGTTTGGCAAACTTATATTATAATAATGGATATTCCAAGTATGAGGCCTATCAAAACAATACAATTCTGTCCAGCATTTTTTTATGCAATTGACCCCTTTTAAGTTAGGCAGTGCTTCCATGAGAAAAACACTTGCGAAATTAACAGCGATTTTTCATTAGACATTTTATCCCACTCTATCAGAAATGCCAATTTACGTCAATGTAAATAATACTTATGTGGTTGGCTAAACACCCAAGATTTTGGAAATATCGCTGCGTTTTCGTGAAGTTCAGAGATTTTGAAGGATCCCCTAAATTGCATTAAAATTGGTTTAGGCATTGGCCTGTATTGTAGAAACAAACAAAACAACCTGCTTTCTTCTGCAGTACACCAAATTGAAATCTACTTTTCATTTACTTCACTTGCTACGACGCTCAACCAAAAAGGGTTACATTTTAGCTTTTGGTTTTTTGTAACCATCAAGTGTTTTACTTTGCAAAATCGGTACAAGATTAAAGCCTACATAGTGAGAGTTAATAAGTACTGCGTTACACTCCCAAAATTGACTCTCTAGCCATACCTTTCTGTGTTAACTGTCACCAGCGACCCTGGCGGAAAAATATGTTCTACCAGTAAAGGGTGAAGCTGCACGTTTCTCGAATCACACATCAACAATCTTGCGTGGATGACAGGAAACATGCAGCGAATGATCTGACTAGACGTACCTTGAGATTAGCCATGTCTTCAGCAGGTTGGCTGCCTTCAAGGGTTGTACTATTGTAAGGTTGGCCGTACATCTGAACTCGGACAGATATCGCAGACTTTCCGCACGCACTGCACATTTTATCCTTGGTGTCCTCAATCGGCAAGTCGGTGATTATATTGAAGCAAGGCCAAGTGCCGACACTTCTTTCAGGACCTTCTTTCCATTGGGCAATAGTTATTAGACGAGATTTCCTTTCCTCGGTCAAATCATCAACCGTCTTCACATTTGAAAGGAAATAATCATCTGGAAAGGAGCAATGATTTTTTTAATGCACAGTCACTATATTTAGGGCTTGTGAGGTTTTCAATAGCACTGAGAAAAAATTAACATGTAACAGTTACAAAATACATACCTTGCTCTTGAAATATTTCAGTTAGGAAGTTCGAGTCGAGTGCCTGCGATATTAAAGTTTGAATATATACTTCAAAATTATCTTGGTACTGAGCCATTTCTTTGACTGATTTTTCAATAAATTCTCTGAAACATGAGAACAACATTTTTGGGATGATCATAAACATCACTAGGTAGGTCAATAGAAGGTTAAGATTAATACAAATACAGAACATGTCCTGAATGACAGTATAAAAATTGATTAACTCACTTGTCATCTAGTGCTAATTCATCTCGCAAAAACTCGACAATGGTCTCCAGGCGGTTTTGAACTCGATATTTAACAGGAACTTGTTGATATAAATGGCGATTTTGAGAGGTCCAGCCTGAATACTGCGAGAGAAAGAAACAAAGTTAAAAAAAAAAACTCGGGCTTTTAATACTCAACGTACACAGACGTAGACCGAATGAAATGTGATCTGATCATTTCTACTTAAAAAACTTACAGTGGAAATGTTTCGGTAGAGAGTTTTACCACCCTGATCGAAAGCCTCATATTTCTGTAGCAAGGTTTTGCCATCAATGCGCCAGATTGGAGGAAATTCCTCATGTAGGTCACTCTTCATCACAACAAACTCTCCAGACTGATCACAGATAAGAAACAGACAAATCTTTAGTTTCAACGCCATTAGCGGTTAGCTGATACAACCAGGCAGGCTAAGAAAGTGTAAGTAGGTACTATCTCCGTACCCATACGCTTACCTTGAATGGATATAGTTCTCTCTCATCCTGAGCAGCTGTATCATCCAGGAGTTTTGTTTGAACTTGAGGACTTGGCACCACCTCAATGTTCACCTTCTCAAGGGCTGCTTTTTCTTGCTTGGATTTCTCAATCGCCGGCTTATCACGGTGTTTCTTGTTATTACCTTTCGACCTACTCTCACTTTTAGATTTCTCCTCTCTTTTGCTCCCATCAGTTTTGATACGATTACTTGAATGAACTTTCTTAAATACTTGAGCTAATGGCACATCTTGACTGTCACTGCTTGAACACTCGTCACTTTCATCGTCGGTCCTTCCTGGAAATGGTTGTGACCGATGCTTCTTCCGGAATATCAGCGGCTTTATTCGTCGTTGGCCACGGCGACGCTGGCTTTCATCGTCAGAAGTTTCCTGGAGCCAAAGAAATGTAATGTGACAGCTATTCACTAGCACAAGCACTAAATAAAAATGTACTTTTTTAAGGACTATTGTCAACTTCATTAAAATTATACAAGAGTGATACACAACCCATGGCCCATGCCCATATTCACCATAATTACCAATGAATCGGCATGACTATGAATAAATTTTAACTTATAATAACTATCCTTTTTTTGTGGCCCTCACGTAGTACATTTTCCCGAAATTAAATATGTCCCACTCAAAATTCTGGGAAACACATCAAAACAGACAGTGCATAAGCGCTAAACTTATAAGCATTAATTAAAAAAAATTAATTGTGTTTTCAGCTGGCATGCACCAGTGTGCACTGAGTGCACTGTGAGAGATAGTGAGTATTTAATATATCAACAATTGCTGCCCCCTAATTCTTAGAGTACACTCAGTGCACACTAGTACAGCCAGCCAAATTCACCATAGTAAAGTGTTTTCATTTAGCAAACGAAGCGTCTTCACTCTCTATTCGACTCTTATGGCACTTGAGTTTTTTTGACGGAGCAGAGAACACATAGGTTGACCTAGCACGATGAATTTTTGAAGATCAATCCTGTTCTTAGATGTGTATGGAATTAGAAATAAATAAATCAAACAATTAATTATTCAATTCTTAAGACTCATGTCTTCTGCCATTTACTAACAGTTTTATGCAAACAAATAGTTGTTTTTAAATTGAAAAATGAATAAAAAGCAAAAATTTCTCACAAGAATAGCACAGAGGAGCAAAAAAGAATTAAATTTGTTTAAATGGTACCCATGTTTGGCCTACCAGAACTTGGTGAGTGATTTGCACATTCCTGCCCCCCCCCCCCCACACCATGTTAGCTGACAATCAAACCTTTATATTAAACTGTCCTATTCCCTGCTCAGTCATTTCAGATGGTATGAGCCTATCAGGTTAAAAAAACAATTAAAAGGTATTAAATTTTTAAGACTCATGTCTTCTGACTAATTTCAGCACTAGTTTAAAAAAGATAATGTTAATAACTGGGTTAAACTGCTGAAAACTTCTAATAAACAAACTACCAACGTTTCAGCAAGGTTAGCAAAACGTTGGCCGTTTGTTTACTAGAAGTTTTCAGCAGTTTAACCCAGTTATTAACAGTTATTTTTTAAAATTAAAAGGTAGTATGGTTGTGCGAACTGGTCAAAATTCGAACCGAACTTGAACTTCTCTTGGATGTTCGATATACCAACTTTAAAGTTTAGACTTCAAACTAGATCACTAGACCAAAATTGGGCTCATTTAAGGGGAGGTTTTTGGTCAGAATTAGTTTTTTTTTGTAAAATCGTGACGAACATAGAATGTGCAGACACATTGATGTTGAGTTGAGAAAAAATTTAATGCCTGCAGTTGGGGACGCCCGCAGGAGTCCAGAATTTCCTAAAGTTTCAGGCTGGCTTGATATGGTATTTGTTTCTGACTAATGCTTGCATTGTGAATAACATTCTGGTGGTAAAATTGTAAAGAAATTGTGTTTGGAAAAATGTCCTTTTTAACCTTCAAACAAAAAAATTACTTTCCTAATGCCGGCATCAACAAGGCCAAGCCTAAATACAAAGAGAAGCCCAGAATGACAGAGCCCCCTTGCAAGGCGAAGCCAGAATTTTGTAGCTAAACCAAATTGTACTTCCGGCCACTGGGCAAAAAAGGCTACTTCAAAAAAAGTGCGATTCCTGCTGTTTACTAGAGGGAAGATCAAACGAGAGCTAGGCCCAAATTTGGGGCAAAGCCCATCGGGCTGAAAGCATGTTGAGGAGAATTCCCAAAATATGAGAGCTAACTGAAATTAGGCTGAACCCAAAATTTGATGCGAAGCGCAAACATGTTGCCGGGATTTGGTTGGTTGCACTCATACCTTCAAGATCACACCAACAATGTTGTGGCGAAGCTGAAATATACTTCCGCCCATCAGGCACACACTTTATTTTTATTTGTTTTTCTTTAATCGCCAGAATTAATTTGGAAAAATTTCGCAACCTTTGTATAAAGCCAGTTAAATTCTAATCAAGTTCCTATAAATTTCATGTGTAAGTGGCTGCAGTAATGAAAATACAGATCAAAAAAACTGATAGTAAATGGGTTTAACTGCTGAAAACTTCTAACAAAGAAACTGCCTGGCATGACAAGGATAACAAATTTAAAGCCAAATACACAGCTAGTATTAATTTGAAGAATATTAAAATCATTTCAAAAATGCCTGCTGAAACGAGGACTCAAACTCTGGACCTTTTGCTTTTGTCAATGAATTTTAGCTAGGGCTTTGCCACAGTTCTTTATATAAACATTTTGCTGGATGAGTGTTGTATTTATTGCAAAACTTCAGGATTGAAAGTTGCCAACTTCTTTTGTTTTCAACAATATGACTGGTTGGTATGAAACACACATGCAGCTGGTGGAGGGAATGAACAGGAAATTATTATTTAAAAACTTAAATTGATAACTTCCTGGCAGTTTGTTTGTTAGAAGTTCTCAGCAGTTAAACCCATTTACAAACAGTTTTTCTGAAAACTAGTGTTGAAATTAGGCAGAAGACACAAGTCTTAAGAATTTAAAAATAAAGATCATTGTAATTGTTGTGCATGTTGGCGGTTTCGCTCTCTTGTGAAACAGTTGTTGGCCCTAAAAAGGGCCGAAAAACTGGAGGCCGCCGTTTCGATGGTGCCGTCATCTTTAGGGACGGCGCCATCGCCGTCGAAACGCCGGCCTCCAGTTTTTCGGCCCTTTTTAGGGCCAACAACTGTTTCACAAGAGAGCGAAACCGCCAACATGCACAACAACAACATCGCCTCTCAAAGCCTCCGAACATCCATCATTTTAATTATTGCCTGTGGACATTTTCAACCCAAGGGGTCTTACCACCTACGAGTCCACGCTTGCATAACATTTTAATGTTTTATCTGATTAGATGAGGCATGTACATATTGACTACTTGGAAAGGTACATACACCAAAATTGTTGCTATGATGTTCCAAATACGCAGCCACCCCCCAGACTCCCGAGGTGAAATTAATTATTTGGGCTGCCTTGGTAAAAGGTTGTGCACCCCTGCTTTCAATACTAAAAATTACAGAACAAATGGAGCATCTTCTTTACTTTGGTGCTTGCTTACCTGTCTAGTCTTACTATGCTAGGCATCATATTATGGCAAAAATTGCGTGCCAACATTGCCCTTACGTCTATTTCTTTACTTTTCATGCTGAAGATACTCTTAGATAGGACTTTTTGTTCTAGCGGTGCATCAGCATTACCCATCGCATCAGCATTAGCCATAAAACGTATGTATATCTACGAGTTATTTGACATTTCTAATAATGGGTGGGCATTAAATACAGAAGACACATAAAAACCAAAAGTCCAGTTTTTTATGTACCTGGGTCTCATTAAGTGCACACTTTCAAATTAAAATATATTAAGCCAGAAATAGACTCAAATGACCTTTCTCTATCTCTGACATTGCCACTAAAAGTTCCTATCTATATATAGATATATGATAGCGATCAATCAACACAACCATTCTGATACCTGGTGTATGCATGCCAAAAAGTCTGTTATGAGCTAACATTATTCTCACATACCAAATAATATTCCACATAAATGACTAAAAATAAACTAATGGTGTCTCTGTGAATGTATAAAGTAGTACCGATAAAGGTCCTGCTGCACATTTCTATGGTACATTACCTTGATAGCTGGGGTCCACGCAGGATCCGAATCAGAATCAGCCAACTCATGTTCTTCAGCCTCTGCCTCCTCCTCAACATGTTCCTGTCGATCCAGGAATTGCTTGATGTTCGTCTTTTCCTTCGCCCTTCTCCGCGACGTTTCCCGTCGGGGAGGCAGGAACAGTGGGTCGACTGCGTTTCAACAAAAGCGCGGGAAACAAAGAAATGTTAGGAAAGGGGAATAAAATGCCTCAAATTTTCCTCTTCCCTTAAATTAAAACGATCACACTTTTTTAGGTCAAAGCTTTGCTACTGGCGCATAACATTCACGAACTCTTCTAACGAAACCTCAGAAGGGCAATAACAGTTTGGGTAGTTTAATAAATCCCCCAAAAAGATGTTTAGCGCACAGCTCAATATAAGCTAAGAATTGTTGATCCATTATTATTGATTATTGTGGTTAGGTTTTAGTACCCCCATATGTGTTTCTCTAAATCAAGGTCAATTTACAAAATAATTTAAGGTGCAACCAGGATTCTGTATAGTGCATCAGCATAGTAAGCAGCAAAAAATTACTCTACAACGTTGTTTCAACACAAGATACCTGTTTATTTGCCAATGGAAAAACTCTACACAACAATTACATAAAGAAATTTTATTCCACTTAGTTTTTAAATTTTTTCAATTATATCACCAAAAACTCTGTCAAACACAAATACTACAACAGCGCCAGAATTGCCTACCCTTGCTGAAGATTTGAACCAACAATAAAATGAATTTAGGTCCATTCCATAAGCAAAATTTTGAAGCAATATTTTACGTGAAAATTTAATTCTGATTAGCGACTTGAAATATTATGATGTGTGGCAATGAATAATAAAAGGTACCATGTAATTAATGGATCAACTGTTTAAAATACCATCAATCTAAATGGTAATTTATTTTCTACGTACTACGTTACACAATATACAGACAAGGTATTTGGTAGCACCTCAATAATACCAAACAGAAACACATAAATAGTATGAAGTACTAAGATATACGCAATTAAATTTAGATGTATAATAGGGATAACACCGGCCCCAAATAAAAAAAAAAACGGTTAACCGTGTACCACAACCGGTTAAAGGCAGCACTTTAAATCGCAAAGTGTCAGGTCGCAAATTTGGAAATTCTAGTGGGAATTTCTTTGTAATGAAAAACCTTTATTAAAAGGAAAGAATATACTCTGTCCAGCTTAATCGAAAAACAAGCTGATGGTTGAAAAAATGAAATGGATGCTTTTGTTGACTCTCAAAACAAGCAACAGCAACTGGTTATTTTGAAAAGCGTTAAGACCAGTTATTAACTTCTCCAGACTTATCAGCCAGTGTTATCCCTTATATCTTCCCAGTACCCACCCAATTAAAATGCTCAAAGGGATATTGAATTATGGTTTTTCTAAAAAAAAAGCCCAGTGAAAGTAATATCTTATTCAGCAAACAGATAGACAAAATTGCTTATCAATTGGTGCCTTGATTTAGCATTTCTAATACCCATTAATCTGATTTCATGTGACACACATTTTTGAGAGATTGTGTTTATTTACTGTTAATATGCAAATGATTATTTCTGAACCAACCTTCTTCCTGGTCTATCTTCTTCTTGGCAGAAGAACGTTCTGCTTTGGCCGAGCGTCCTTTCTTAGTCTTTTCCGATACTTTTGCTGTCGAATGGCTTACTTTCTGTACAACGGCTGCAGTGGCCTTTTGAACAGTGGCAAATGGTTTTACCACTTCAATTGGTTTCACTTTCTTTTTCTCTTTCTCACTACCTGACGAGTCATTGTCAGAATCACCAAATCTTTTACGCTTCGAGTCAGATTTCGGCAACGGGAAGTATCTTGGGTCATCTTGAGGATCGTACGTTCGTTGAGTCAATTCCTTGGTTCTAACAATCACCTCCTTAGGTTTATCAATGAGAGGGGTACTGCTGGATCCATTGGTTGGGGTCGAAACTGAATCGGCCACTTTCGATGGCTCGTGTGGCTGATACACCTTGGTTCTTGACCAAGTAGCTTTTCTACCTCCTCGATTCTGAGGTGGTGGGGAAGCATCTCTATCACCCTGCAGAAATTTCATATAACTTGCCATAAATCCTGAAGCTGGATTTGTTGGCTTGATATTTTTCTCTATGGCAGGCGCTCGGCTTTCGGGTGCTACAGGGGTGCCAGGAGTGTTCTCGTAAAGATGTCCTAGTTCCTCTTCTATATTTGGGACTATGACTTTCGGCTGGTCATCACGCACTTCCTGTGCATACGAGCCACTTGGAGAAGGATTCTCATACGGTGAAACATCGGCAGAAGGTTGGAACTCGTGTGCCGGAAGATGAGGGTGGTGCAATTGAAAAGGAGGGAAGTACGAAATCGGTGGCGGTGGATGATGGTGGGGATGAGGCACCATCAGTGACTGATGCTGATGAGCATTACCCACGAAGTTACCTGAATGATGCAACCCAGGCTGCGGTCCAAAAGATCCCGGACCACCAGCAAACATTTTTGACTGAGGACTGAGATGCGGAGGCCACCGTTCGAAATCAAAAAAGCCACCGTTCTGTTGCTGTTGGTTGGTGTTATGATGCGCGGGTGGGGGCACTCGGCTAGTGAAGTATTCTGCCATCGGAGTCCCACTCAAGTCACTTAAGGTTTGAGCCTTCTCAGCACTTTTTCGACGTTTGTTTGTGCTTTTTTGCACTCTTTCTTCTGTTTGCAGCTTAGGCTCAAGGACCTGCCCCACGCCAAGCTGACAGCTCTGCTGCTGCAATGTCTGAAGATTCTTGACGATACTCATCGGGTCACCTCTACAACTTGACAAATCCTGTAACGTCACTTGATGGCCGGGTGTCGAGTCAAAGTACGCCTGCTGTCTCTCAGATATTCCCAACGCAACTCGCTGCTGCGCTTGCTGCTGAACTGGCACTTGAGGGATCATCTCCATTGCACCTGCACTGTACCCAGAGGGAAACTTGCTGCTAGATCGGCCATGCTGTTGTTGCCGATCATTATCCCAACACTGCTGTTTCTGATTTGAAAATTCTTGTTGTCTGTCAAACGCACGCTCTGACGAAAATTTCCCAGAGGTGTCTCCTGATGTCAATGCTCGGGTGATGACAGAAGGATATGCAATCTGACCGCCCTGGGAGCTTGGACGAGGAACTGTCACATCTAACGGAGCGGAAAGTTGCTGCGACGACAGATTGCTATGCCGCGAGGAAGTATTGTTAGGACATTGATTCGCAGCACTGGAATCTGAATGCTGTTGCAAAGGAGATGGACTTGGCATCGATGCCATAGGACTGTTGTACATCGGGTATGCTGGGGACGGCACGTGCCCTAAAGGGCTCGCTTGAGAATGAGCTTGTAAGGGGCTGGGTCTCCTTGGAACGACTACGCTGCAGTCTGGACCATTTTGTGATGCGGAATTTGTAGAACTTATTAACCTTTCAGAGTAATTCTCAGTAGGTGTCGACACAGAAGAGGTCTTCCGTGAATTGTGATGGAATTCAACATCGGTCGGATAGTGACGAGAATATGCTGACCCTTGCTGACTCAATGCATGTTGGAATTGCTGGAGATTCGACGTAGATACACTGCGCTGAGAATTGCCAGTTAGCTTGGCAGGTACGTGCGTTCCAGAGGCACAAGCAGATGCAGGTCCTGCATAATTGATATTTTGTCTGTGTGATGTTGATGTTGTAGCATCCATCATGGCAAAGCTTATTGGTGATGACTGGCTCGATTCTAAAGCGCTCTCACTTCGTCTCGAATGCTCCATTGGGGCGGATAACTCAGGATAAATCTTCGATTGAGCCTTCGTCTGAATACTGTGATGACCTGATGATTTACTGCCAGGTGGTGCAAAGTTCTGTGAACGCGACGATTGTTTTTCTGATGGTTGGGTGCCAGATCGAGCAGCCGCAGAAGAGTTGAGAAAGGAGGCGGCAGTGCCACGAGAAGGGGGCTGAGGTATACGATATTCTTTTGGTGGCCCTGAAGATGCGGTGGAAACAATACACGACTGTTGTTGATGATGTAAAGCTGAAGATGCACCAACAGAAAATGATTTCCCACCTCCAAATTCTGCTCCAGATATCTGCTGTTGAGATTTATTAGCTGCAAACGTCGAAAGTGAGGAACAGTCGCCTCGAGACGAAGCCGATTCTGAAGAATTGAAAGCTGCCGTTATTGGCACTTGATGAAAGAATGGGCTGGATGATACATTTGCAGCAGCAGAAGCAACTGGTTTCACTGGAGTTACTAAGGGCGACTGCGTACGAGATGTTTTCTTATCATACACCCCTGATGCAGCTGCAGCTGATAAATGTGAATTAAGATGATTCAAGCTTTGAGCAGCAAAATGTGCATTGAAAGTAGTCTCATAAGCTTGAGAAGCTTTCGAGGTTGGTGCAGGCCCAGGAGACGACGTGACAACAGTTTCGTGCGGTAATATACCGAAAGGACTTGGTAATTGGGCATTTCCTTGTTGCGACCAAGGATGAGTCGATGAGGGTGAAGAAGCCGATGCCTGATGCTCAAAAAATGAAGAACCAGATCCTGAAGTTAAGGATTGATGGTGAGAGTTGTAATTCTCTCGTAGAGAAGATAATTCTGACTCCACGGCACTCTGTTTTGTAGCCTGTGCAAGAGCCTGGCGATGTTGATTCACAGTGTTCACGTAATGTGCTTGTTTTTGATTAGCATGGTGGAACAATGGCGAGAATACCGCATCATAGCCAACCGGTGGAGGCGATAAAAAACTTCCAGGATTAAATGGTGATGGCGTTGATCCTGGCCCTGAAGACATTCCTAGCTGGCCTGCTAATGTGGCTGTTGTGTGTGCAGCTTGCAGGAGGAGTTGAGAGGTAGTCGAGGGAACTCCACTCCCACCTTGGTGGGCACCTAATCCCGGGTTTCCACTCGCTGCCAGATGATGAAAATCACTTGCACCTCCAGCTGACCCAGCTTGAAACCCACCAGTAGCTCCGGCCAAACGATTGTACGATATTGAAGCCGCATATGCAGACCACGGACCAGGATCCATGATTAAAAATATGGCAAACGGCTTTAATCCACGCGCTCACAGATTCTACAAGACGCAGTCATTGCCGTAAATCTCGCATACGTACAATGGTGCGATGTGGTACTTAAAACCATATCAGCAAAAATTAAATTGCATAGTACGTGCTAACTTGCTTTCACTTATATATTGCTTCAGTATAGTTAAAAACACGAAGCAAGTGGCATTAACTTCAGCACAGATCGTGGTCTTGTAGCACACACTCATCGAGCACTGCATTAACGTATTTCCTAAAAATGTTTTTATTTTCGAGCATTATTATTATTGTTGTTGATATCTAAATTAAAAACCCGAAAACTATCAAATCTTTAAGTTCCGCCAGAAAATACTGAATTTCAAAAGTTGATTATAGCCGGCGTTTTCTTGTTTCCACTTCTGATTGCTGTTCTTGTCTAGTGGTGGTGGGAGAGCATGAGAGCACTCAATCGTCTCGGCCACATTATCCTGCAACAGAAAATAAAAATTAGAGCAAAGCCAGCATAGGTACCTAAGCAATTTGATGAATGTGGGCCCGGGTGCCTAGTCACAGACGAACTATAAAGCGCAATAATCGGGAGTGATCACCTGACTTTTCCAGGAAGTTATAACCATTTGCACTTTTCCAATGTCAATTTATAATCTCGGCTAAGCTACAAATATGGAGCTCATTTTCAAATGCTTTGTTATCTTAGGTAAGGTAAGAACACTCCTGTGCTTTCGCTTTTGGGAATGCACAAAGTATATGGAACATCTACTAGAAACAGGTAATACGGAAAGATTTTTTTGTTTTCTGTATATTGTCATATCATATTTGATGACTGCAAGCAGCTTGTGTGAGACTACCAACAAGTAGGCTAAAAGAAGCAGTCACCTGTATACACTCATGCCACTTTATAAGAGCACTCTTATTTATGAGAATTTAACTAAGAGTCATTCTGAAGAACGTAAAAAGAGATTTGTTTCTCACCAATTTCAATTTGTTGGTAATAGTATATACCATTAAACGCATTTGATTATCATAAAGACAAGTCCTTCAAAATTCAGATCATAATAACATGGCATCAGCTCGATAGGCCAGTTTGGTGCTGGACCCATCTCCCAGCCAAAAGGACGCTGCTCGCTAAGCAACGAAATGAAGAAGAACCAAAGTTTCTCTAAGAATCAAGAGTTTTAGTGAACCAACAATTATCCCTCAAATATGCTCCACTACGGTACTTACAACGACGTTTGTTAAACATATCACGGGCCATCTCGCCTTTCACATTAACTGACGCCATTTTGCTATTAGTCAACAACTTAACCCGCCATCTATGGAATGGATCGAGCGAGTTATATTTAACATTGACCGCGAAACCATATTGTCTTTAGGTTTCTGCGAAGAATAATGCTTATACGAAAGTAAACTAGTTCTGCGGTTGATCCATTCACCGTTTTCATGTAGAATAAGTCGAACTCCATTTGCGATATTTTTTCAAAATGGTATTTAATAACAAGATATTTTATCAATGTACACCGAAAAAAAAATGCTTGTGGAATTGACGACATCAGATGGGTGTAGCTTGTGTCCCAAACGTACAAGACGGGCCCAGGCTAGGTACCTTATTTGCACTACCATTAGTTTGACCATCCACGTAACCACATGCAGACCATTTTCTGATTACTTTGTGATTAGATTCCGACGTATTTTTACCACAGCGTCAAAAAATGATCCCTACCCCCTCTACTTTCATGGGATACTGTATACTTCCTACAATGGGGTCCTGAGTGGAAGGCTCCCTAGCCAATACCAGGTGGGGGACCTAGAAAAATGTTGGAACTTCTACATTAGGATTGACACAGCTTAATGCAATTTGGAAAATTGTTTTACAGCTATTAAGAAAGATTAATGCATTAAATAGTACTAAGTTGATAACTCGCAGTAGAAATGTTGTTCTCTGTTTTGCAAAGATCAAATGCTTTCAATAATCAGGATAGAATTAAAATTTCGTAATCGCGTAAGTTCCTAACTAGGATATTTGGATTAAGGTATAACATGAGTCCATACAACCGTATAAATAGAGGTTATTTGTTCTAAAAAAATATAGGTTGCCTGGGCCAGCCTACCCATGGGCTGGCATTGAATACATCTAGGGCCAGAAATATGATATCTAGTGAGCGGCTTACCCACCAACATTGAGAGCCTCTGTTGGGAGCCATTCAGCCAATGGAGATCCAATGCCAGTCTTCGCTGCCTCTTTAAAACGCTAGCATGCGGGCAGTCCTGCCTGGACTGACTTGGCCTCGTTCTATAAACGTAACGATCTCGCCTTCAAGTCATTTGTCCCAAAATACCCCAAAGATACCGGTCACCACTTCTTCTTTGGTCAACCCACCCGACGCTGGAACAATTATCCGCAACAAGCCATGCTAAATTTCCGCATGGAACTGAAAACTCTTCGAGGCATTTATCATATACCGTCTAGCAGCCAGAAGATTAAAAATACAAATAAATTATTCCTAAGCTGACAATAAAAACCACTAAAGGAAAAGAGGGTATCAGGTAAGATTAAAATGACGAGGTAAGATTGGGAGATGAACAGGAGTCTAAATAATTTTATAAGTATAAGGTAAATTTTTATGTCCTATCCTTTAGCACGGCTAATACTCGGAGGTTAAAGGACCTGTCATATCTTGAATTAAATCTAGTATAGTGTTAGAGCAGTGATATGCAACCACTTTCCCAAAGAAACAAATATTTATTTCAAAATCCTCCACAGGGCAGCATATTTCAAGAAAATTTTGTCCTGGATAAACATCTAGGATATAGGACAAAATTTGTACCGTCACACAGATGCAGGCCTCGGCATGGCCTTCAGAGAGTGTGTTCATTTATCTTTTATGCACCAATTCTATTGTTATACCAACTGTGATGCTCAATATCGGGGCGATCGTTATCTCTTTCAAAATAAGGCTGAAGGCTGATTAACCCAGCCTCTCTTAATTTATTTGCCTTATTTTCCCTCTTTTTTCACTAACCCATGTTTGATGATTTTACATTTTCAAATATATATTTATATACTTTAACACACTTTTTGTTTGCTACCCTACAAAAAGAGGTTGGGAAACCCTGCTCTAAACTATTTGTGATTTAGATTTTAAAATCAAGATAGGTCCTGTATCGATAGTGGACTTTACCCAGATACTGTAACACCAGCATTAAGTAATTAATAATTTGGGAAATTGTGAACTAATGCAGGACTGGAGCTTTGGAAGATAGGAATTCAGAATGAAATTGGAAAACTCATTAAGGTCTGTTGTTACACAAAATACCATTCTCATTAGTTACTGATTAGGTATGCAGTTTATTTTCTACATTGATATTTTATTGCTCCCCAACATGTACTAATCCATTTACATATTAGCATGAAGTTGATGTACATCTTGTATTCGGCAAATTATTGCCTGAACCAAAGATTATAAAAGGCATACAGGTAATATTAAGGCCAGTTTTGTAAGGGGTCTCATTCACTCACTTTTCTTACTATTTTAAATTTTGATCAGTCACTAAAACGCCTCCTTTGGACTTCCAATGACCTATCAACTTTTTTGACAAGTATGTATCAGAAGGGTGTAGCTAGATTTTATTTCCCAGTAATTCAGGTAAGGAAAATTCAAATGAAAGACAAGTACGGAACGGATATCTTTTGGACTAATTTGGGCTTGCTTCTTCATTTGTGCCATATTACTCATGACTACATGATTAACGATTGGAAGTTAAGATTCAACCAAATAAGTGCACAAAATTAATTTCAAATCTTAAGTATCAAATATTTGTGTCAAAGTTTTGGCGCACTTGAATAGTATTGTTTTGGGCTGAAGCTACTTTGAAACAATGACTTGCCCAGCTGATAGATGAACTTTGATAATACAATCAAATTATCTGAGAATGCAAGTGCCTAATATTTTCTTTCTTTTTCAAAATCTAGGAAATTCCAGCCTTCAATTCCGTTACGGCTTTGAAGATTAATCTTAATGCTGGCGATGTTCCCTGAAAATTTTAGCCATTATGAAGTATATCATTTTTTGCTATGGTCATTCAGAAAAACAGAATGGGCAAACTTTGTCACAATGGAAAAAATTTATGTTATTACACAGTAATTGAGTGGTTCCAAAACAAATCCTAGAGCAGTGCACTATCCAAAAAGCCCAAAAATATAGGCAGAAAAGTTCGCTGATGTGCGCTCGTTGGGATAAACCGGTGGGACATAAGCATGAACATGACAAGGATTACAAATTTACCGCCATTTACACGGCAACAGTCCGTTCGGGCTTGAGAGTGCAGCGGTAAATCTGCTAGTCAAAGGAGGTATCCTGTGAGCATTTTGAATGGGCTGTCAAACACTAGAGTATGTGGTGTGAATTCATCATTCATTGAAATGTTTAATTACCAGTTACATTCTCTAGCACTGTCCACAGATGACAATTGACAACCCTTACACGAGCCATTGGAGTCAGACCCTCTGACACCACGTACCCTCTAGTGATTAAAAAGCCCACTGGGTACCTCCTTTGAAGAGCACATTTGTCGCTGCACTCTCAACCCTGAAACGGAGTTTAGTATAAACGTGAAGAGACATTAATTTTCTTCAAAGCATGAACATTTTTGTTGCATACCTAAATACACCATATTAATAGAGTGATCTATCAACACTATTCGAAATGGTCACCCAAAAATTACTCAAGTGGGCTCATAGCAAAACTTTAACGGAAAATTTACAAAAACTGTTCATTGTGCTATTGCTTTTTACATTGTACGCCTTTCTTTCTCAAAACACTTCCAAGATTGGTTCACGATTTTCCTCAGTTGTGCTCTGTACGTCAGAATTTTCTTCTCGACGTATCGACGAAGCTCGCTTTGCCATCTTCAGGAGTGAAGTGAACTGTCGAACGAAAAATGTTTTCTCTTTTCTCTGCTTCCTTGTTTCTGGTAAGCAATGACAAAAAAAAAATGACAATGAATGTACCAAATTTTCTTCATCGATCCGGACGATCAATGCTCACTTGAATTCACTGTCTCTTTGATTTCATTCTTGCTGTGGCCGATCGGGTGTTCCTAGCTTGCTGCGTAGTCGGGTGTTCCAGTTGGTGTGGATGGAGTCACGGTGGGACTCAGTTTCACAAAAACGTGTACAGAACCCAACCGAGGGAAATCATGAAACCAGAAATAATCATGGCTGTGGAAACCACAGTTTAACCACTTCAAAGATTGCTAGCCTGTCTCAGAAATTCCACTCACTTATTAGCTTTTTCTGTGAAAAATTTGGAATGAAATTCCGTACTAAATAAAATGAATGCTCAGTGGATTGAAAAGTCAGTGGAAACAAAGTTAAAAAAATTCAGGCTCCACACCATTGATAATACATGAAGCTGAGATGATTTACCAAGGAAGGGTAAAGTAATCAAGAACCAGAAATAGAAACTCTGGTTAAACTTGGATGATTAGTTGATGAAAGCCAACAAAAGACAACATTCAAAAAGGCTTAATCCAGAGTCAATAAGAATATTACAAAATGTAGCCCCATAAGAAAAGTATAACACATACGATTGCAATCGTCTCTGGAATGACCTTTTGAATATGGTCTATTAGGCATTATAGAGTGCCAGCCCACTGTAAATGAGTAACTGTAAATGAGTAACTGATCTCACTTGGCACTTGTACCTTTAAGACCTATCGTCAAGACAATGATCGGCAATATTCACCAGCCGTAATGAAAAAAAATTACATACTATATGACCAAAAGCCAAGTGGCTGAACATTTCAAGCACACAGTGAAACCCTGTACATCTCTCCATTATCATCATATTTTTACAGATCTATCAGAAAATTATTTAAAAAAAAACTCTCTTGACGATAACCCGAAATAACAGGAAACCCGTTAACTCTCGAAAAACAAAAACTGAAAACATTATTTTGAAATTTATGTAATCCAATGATTGTTTTTTTTGAACTGTTAGTAAATGGGTTTAACTGCCAAGAACTACACCTCAAAGAAATGTCATTAATTTCTACAAAATGTTCCTTTTTTCTTTCTACATTGATATGAAAAATGTGTTCAACTTGCAAGACAAAGTAAGGAGTACTCAAACATTGATGCAAATAAAAGATTCACTTTCGTTTGCAATTCTACAAAGTGTTTTTACCTACTCCTCACCATCAATAATAGTACAACTTTTCCTCGACAAACACCTTCCTGCTGCGTAAGTCTACGTAAGTGAATAGATTATTTGCATGACACACTGCCATCAGTACAATGCTGAATTATTTCTTACAGCAGAAATATGCCCAGCCGGAATTTACTGGAGTCTGAATGATACCATAGATCGCACCGATACAATTTGGCAGGGTCCACTGATCAAACAACCCATCAATCAGATATATTTCAGTAATCTTCTGCACCGGGCTCTGGGATGTAAATTGGTGATTACACATCCCAAATTATGGCAGTCTTGAAAAATTGATTGGCATCTTGAAGCCTCATTTCGGTCAACAAATTGTGGAAATCCCATTCCTCCCGTCGCAGTTGATTTATAGGGCGAACCCACTACCTTCTTGGACGTTTAGTTGCATGTTGCTTATTATTTTCCAATATATATACATGCAAAGCCTAGCTGAAGGAAGCTAATGCTACGAGTATCCATGGTGATACCAAAGAATAAACAAGCCGATACCATGAACTTGGGGTTATTTGTCACCCTGACAGTCACTGACAGTGACACATTTGCATTCGGGGGTGGGGCTTTACTCTTGACTGTTTGCCATGTGATTGGCTGGCAATAAACAGCCATTGTTGAAAGTTTGCCACTGTCGAAAGACAAGTTAGCATTCGGTTAACAGCTAAGGTAAAGGTTAGTTCCCTAAGTTGGTTGTAAATGGGCCTAAAATGCCAGTCAGTTGCTCTACTAAGACAATGTTCAAAAGAATAATGTTACCGTTTGAACATGAACTTGCACTGTCACAGTGATGGAGTGCAAAATCAAGGGGCCCCAATCAAAGGTTTTGAAATTTACGAAAAAAATAACTACAAAAAAGTGCTACATTACAAGTGCTTTCATCAGTGCTAACCTGCCCAACACATTTTAATATCTTGGAAAAATTACTACTATGTTTAATTATTTTCGGTTTGTGCTCCGTGTATATTTAGAAAACTTGTCTGTTGACAACGTTTCGCCCGTGGTGGACTTGGTGGTGGTTAACTCAAGTTCAAACTTTTACTTTGTTGTAGTTCTTAATTGTTTTTTTTTAATTTTGAAAAACTTTTTAGCTGGCTTTCTGGGCTCAAGTGTGCGTTGATCGAGTACGGATGGCCGGGCCGTCTTGTCCGTCATCGGAACCCTTAAGGAGTCTTTTTGGTTTCAGTTTCCTTACTGTAGGCATGCTGCGGTGTTCTGGTGTCTGGGACTCCGGTCTGGTGTCGTGCTGTCGAATGAGTGGAGTGTCTGGTCTCTGGGGATCACTAGTATTTTGGCAAAACCGGCTTCCAAGCATGGGGAAGGCGAAGCGAGTCATCCCGTTTGTTCATATTTCTTGGTCGTTTCTCGATCTCTACACACCACCCACCTGACAGCACAACACCGTACCTGTGCATTTAGCACCGCAACGCGCCTACAGTTGGGAAGCCGAAACCGAAAGGACCCCTCAAGGGTTCCGATGACGGACAAGACGGGCTGGCCACCTGTACTCGATCAACGCACACTTGAGCCCAGGTATCCAAAGCCAGCTGCCACCATCGCCTCTGGCGGAAAAGTATGCTCTCCCAGTAAATAGAATGCAAGTTCCCTACGCCTGGGGGGG
>QKMV01000498.1:0-22188 GCA_003287335.1 Lednia tumana
CCCCCCCCCACCCGTCCTTGGCAGCCACGTCAGCGAGAACATTTCTGCCGTAGAGTTTACGGCCGTACTAACTGACTACGAGGATAACACAAGACCAGTTTAACCAACTGCCCTAACTACCGGCTTGCTGAAAAATCTGAGACCGAAAAATTTCAATCCTAGCAATGCAGAAACGTTTCACGCAACTGGATTTCAACCCGAGCCCACTGCATTAGAAAACCCGCTTTCCTACTAATGGTAACAAGCTGCATATTCATCTGGCGACTCTCAGCATTCATCAAGGTCCCGATCAATCTAGCTGGCATATGACTACGCGCCGGCGCATTGCTAGCGCGCAGTGGCGATAAAAATAAACCTCTACGCCAGAAATATACTAGCAAACAGTCGCTTACCCTGGTCGGGCGGCCTCCACACTTGGCCTGCACACTCTCGGACAAACTTCTAAATGGGCTGGTTCAAGTACCAATGTGCTGGCTGCTGGAACAGCGCAATCAACTTTACTCCTCGCGTGGCTTGGGAGCGAAATCAGGAATATTTTCCCGAAAAAATACGTCTGATGAGTGGTGGGACTAAGCTGCGCTTAAATTTGAAGTTGGATTTTGCTCTGCAGAATTCCATCGGGGCATTTACTTGTAATCTATTCCGCGTTTGAAATGCACAGTTTTTTTCCTAGTTTTTCTTAACAAAATATTGTTAATTGCTGGAATTCAGATACCAATAGCTATAAATAGATGCTAAATTTAGTAATTTGCAAACTGGACGAATACACAGCACTAATGTGTGTATGTAGGTGTATTGCATGTGTGTATGTATAGATTAGAATTAGCACTATGGTGATGCATGCACGTTTCATTGCGTGCGACAATTTCATTCAGGCACAGCTGATATCACAATATTATAATCAAGTAAAATTACAATCACACATATCAGATGGGACGGAAATATCGCAAACTCAGCAGCTAGAAACTGCATGGCACTTCCAAACACACTGTTTGTGTGCAACTAACATGTCCGTCTTCAAAACGCTTGCTTGCATTTTCACACGAAGTAAACGACACGTTCTCGAAAACACTGTAATGCAACGCTTGGTGAACATGAAGAGAAAAATGCATTTGCGTACTTATTTTTTATCAAACTGTTTGTTTATTGTAGAGTACGCAGGAGGAGACGTACATTTACATTTTTTTAAATTGCGACAGCCAAACGCATCAAACGAAACAGTTAAAATTAAAAACTATTGTCAAACTTTATAGTATCTTTTGCGGATGGTTGTCAACCAGCAGTCTGTGGCCTACATTTGGTCTAAGTGACAAAACATGACGGCTTTTTATTGTCAAGGGACGTGTTTTGTAATGGCACTGCTAGAAAAATGACTCAGTAAACCGGAAATCAGATCACATGAGTGGCGACCGCTGTGCCGCATTTCCAAAGTGGCGGCACTAGCGTCACGACGCCCTGTGATTGATTGTGCTTGTTGTAACAGGAGGAAGTGTCGGCATCACGCTCGAGGTTACCAGGGATCGCTACGTCGCTGGATCGAGCTTTCGTGTGGCCCGATTCGTTGCTTACAATGTTTATAATTTCACATCAATCGTTAGATTGCACTTCATTGTTATTGAAATTAATAATTGAGGGTACAGTTTGGTTTTTGTGGTGATGTGCTTTGACAAAAATTACAACCGCACGGAAATGCGCTACGTACTTTACTGCAGTGTGCGACTGACATCACATTTTTTTAATCATAATACATGTATGCTATTTGTATTCTACTTTTATTCATATTTATTTTGCGCACTATGGATTGACTTTTAACTTCATCGGTGCGGTAGTGACAAATTTTACTTCTGCGAATGCATACATAAAGTTGGATATTGGTTCATTATTGGCGTACAGATGTGTTTCAATTAAAATATCACTGATGTAGTATTGAGAAAAAGTATGTACACCGCGGTGTGTTTAGGGGAAAAACACGCAGACGTCATGGAAATTAAAAATAATGCAGTACTTCCAAATACTAATCACAAATATTGGCTTTTGGAGTCATACGTTTTAGCAGTGTTTCAACAGCATATGTTTTGAATTTGAAGTGTTGACTTTTGTTTTTGGAGCTGTTGTTCGAGCGTGTTTGAAATGTGCTCGTTCAAGGAAATTGGCTAGATTGGCTTCATAAATTATTTCAAAGCATTTTTTGCATGCAGACTTAGTTAATGAAAAGCTCACAATCAAGCAATTCACTAATTGGAAGATTGAGGCAATGGCAATTTAGCGAGTACTGATATCGCTATTTCATTTTCAGCCGCGAATGGTGAATAGGTCGCGTCCATCGCGCGCTTAAGCTCAAAGCGCATTTTACAATTTACACCAAAACTTCCCAACAAGACCAAAAGAATTGCGAAGCTTTTTTCAACCACATTTCTCTTCTTTTATGTCACATTCTAAAATAGAATTTCCTAGTTGACAAAATGAATGTGTAATTGTAATGGTGTACTTGAAGCAAATGAAATGCCCTCGTCCTTACAGTTGGGAATGTTTGTGGAACACATATCCCTAGGCAACGCTGCATACCCAGCGTAACGGTCCCAAACCTTCTCACTCCTCGCAGGATCAATAGTCATCTAGTGAGCTTTGTCGCTCCAGGACTCCCGACGTCCCGACGTCCTGCCGCGTCCGAATTGGTATAATGCCATCATCGTAGTTATTTCATGTACACCCACGTACACTCACTTTAAATTACGCTTTAATGAAAGCAGATTAAAATGTTTTGTTTCCAAACAGTTTAAGCTTTAAAGCTAATACACGCGCGAGGTCCTTTTGGTGCTCTTGTGAATGTTTTGCATATTGCACGCTTCAACTTGAAGCGTGCAAATAATGGTTACTGGAAAAGGAATTTTGGAATTTGCTTATTGGAGTATATTATTCTAATGCTTCTAGACGCGACACGATAATAACACTTACCTCCGATGCTTGAATATTTTCGTCTCAATCGTTCGATAAATTTCTGAGTTCACTAGAACATGGTGGCATTACGCTTAAGCTTAAATGTGGTGTATGATATTTAAGCTAATTTTCCGACCTAGTTGGACTATAAAGGTCTCGAGAAACTGCATTCGATTTTAATTGAAACTGCAGAGGACTACTGCAAATGCAATCTTGAATCAGCATAGAATTTCCTTTCAATATTTTATCATAGTAATGAGAAAATTAGAGGAGTGTCTGCTTGAGTGCATTTTCAGGCATGTCTAAATAGTAAAAAGGCACATTAATCATTGTGTGCAACTATCTCTCCAAAACAGAGTTGGCTAAAGTGTTTATGAAAAACCTAGTTAAATAACGACAATCCAGATTAAAATAATTCTTGAAGTACATGCATTTTACAACTGAAATTCCTGACCCACGTCCTGATAACTGACAGCAAGCAATTGTTTCAAACCCAGAGAGCGAACCCTTTGTATCAATTACTTTTTTTTAACCACAAAAGTGCACAAAAACGTGCATATTAATAATTCATGGCGTACAATGGAGCTCTAGTAGTTCAGAACTGTTAACGTCGAAATGGCATATATTACATTAATACCAGGTTCACTTTGTGGGGATCTGGAGCCTTGTCCCAGTTGCATTATATGCCTTGCATCTATGACCCGGCAAGGGATATGAATGCGCAGCGAATACCACACCATGCAAAACACGTTCAATCTATGCAATTGCAAATGGCGATTACGCTAGTAGTATGACGCCAGTCTAAAGTTGAAACCAAATAGTTAGGTACTATTGTTAGTTCATAAATCTGTGTGTAAGCTTTTGTTCCATTCAATTCATGAGCTATTACACGCTGAGTGAAATTGCATTACAGTTCTGCTTTCGTTCGTACAGTGCAGATCACCATATCCACCTAAGAAATATCTCTATCTTTGTTCAGAAAAACTAGCACCACATAGAGATTGGACCAATGTAATGGCTCTTTATAACACTGCAAACTAATCTTCACCGAAACTGCGGAGCTCTGTGGCAGAAAATCGTGCTTTCTGCATCGTTCATCTTATTTTTTTGTGCAGCTTATTAACCCCGTGCGTGACGTTCTGCGGGCGAACGGGGCACGCGGAAAAAAAATGACTCGTTAAGCAAGGTCAAGTCTCGTCGGGCCATGGTTCGCTGGCAAGCTGCACTTAAAGTGAACACTCGGGGGATGTTGGACTAAGTTCGTCTATTATCCAGACGACCATGGCGGAATTGATGCCGCGTTGGATTCCTTAACTGAGTTTGCGAAACACGATTAACACTTCATCTCCGTTCACATTTCCAATTTAACGAACCTCACGGGCTTAATTGAGAAGTAAATGGGACATTGTTATTACCACGCCGGGGGAAATATTAGAATTTTTAATTTTGGAAAAGGTACGATGGCTGTTCCAGTAAATGGTGCTATCGAGAACGAAAAAATGAACGTCAGGATTTGCTATTACCATCGTTTCACGATGAAGACATCATAACATGAAACCAGCCAGCCGTGCTTTCTTCCTTTAAAACAAGATCCAGGTCCCATTTTTATTCGCTGTGCTTCATTCGGTTCGCAGCACTCATGTCAACTCCTGCTTAGCGTACCTACTTCCAAATAGTTGATTTTATTGTACATTTACTATTTACCGTTCAATTCAACAATCACAAAAGGAGCTTAAATTTCTACCTCTTTCTCCCTCTCTTCCACCCTCCCTCTCTCCGTCCCTCTCTCTGTCTCTCTTCAAGTGACAGATGAGAAGATTTGAACATTTGACACGCTCCAGGCATTTGTGTAGAGTTTATCCCGTTCCACGCATCCCTGGTACCCCTGGTTTCACTCTTGCCTAGAGGATGGAAGCCGCTGCACATAAATCACATTGATGAATGTTTGGAGAACGGCCTCTCGTTGTTCGAAAATCTAACAATTTCTAATTTCACCGCTAATAAAAACGCTTTTACAAAATCCATTACAATGGTGACTGAGTGTGGGATAAAAACAGTCTACTTCGGCAAAGCAATCAAAGTGCGCTTAAAGCTGTTGTTGAAAACTCTAAAACTCTGCGCCGCGTCGAATTGTCCGCCGCAAACTTTAATAAACTGGCTGCGTTTCCGAAACTAGTGCATTTCGTTTGACTCGGTGCCGTGGACACGACTTTTCAAACAGGCAAAAGAGCCCCGTCTTTCGTTGCTCGCCGCTGTTGTTTCGTCTATGTGCTGTTACTTTGACGAGAGCTTCTGGGTTACGCGAAGCCTTCAGCGCACGACGTCTTTACCGACATCGACGTCAACGTCGTGACGTCATCTCCGCGATCTCTCAGTCAAGACGCGACGCGCCGTCAAGCCAAGATGTGAATCATGATCTAATTACCTTGCCTTCTTGGATTGTGAACCTCTTATTTGAAATAGATAGCAAATAAAAAAGCTTTTCTTGATCTTCTCTGACTTTGACGTTACGATCCCGAAACTCTTTTGTTTTCAAGATGGCTCTATTCATTACTGCGACGACTGCAGCGCCAGCCATGACTCGTGAGGCACGAGGCACGAGTAAAAGATATGTAGTGGTGTACAGTGGGAGCAAAGTCACTTACAGGCGAGAAATGTGATTAGAGAGCCACTTGATATGCAGAATGTTTAGCATGCATTATAATATATACCAGGTAGATTTCCATATGCTCTTTATGTGTTCGTTAATGACTGACGACTCATGACTTGCGAGTCGCGTAAATGCTGTCTTCTTTATTTACTAGAGAAAAAGCTAATGCCGTTTCTTAATTCGAAGATACGGTACTACTTTGGCACTGATGCTTATCACCCACGACCGAATGCAGATCCGTGAAACGCTCCGGTAAAAGTGATGGGTACATATAAGAAATCTAATTGTGCGTTGAGACTAAGACAAGACTAATCAGCAAGGACAAACTCGATTAGTCCTGGCTATTGTATTATTTGAGAAGATGCATTTGAAAAGCTGAACACAAACAATGATGGTGATTATACTTGCTGAAGCTAATTCATCCAGTAAATCCGCACGCGCTGAATACAATTAGAGCAATCAATTGTAGTAAATCCTTGGGAACCTAGACAATGGGGAACTTCTTGCGTCATTTAACGAGTAATTTTTTGATTAATCGCCTGGATTGTTGCGAGTGTGTCGATTTTCTCAGCAACTTCCTAAAAATTTTATTTCAAGCCTTTACTACGCACTGAGGCATTGCTTCTCCAGCTCTAAATTTCGCGATGTAATATGACTTTATGGATTTGATCTAAATGTGTATGCTCAGCTATAATCGCATACTAGTGCCAATATTTATGTAGTATACCTGCTGCTGTGTAACTAGTACTGGAAGATGAAACCAAATTCGGATGATTTCTAAATGTAAATAAATGTTGAGCAAGCCATTACCTCCAGTCAGCAGGATGTAATGTTACATGCATGTTATTGCATGTGATATTCTTGTTTTGCGACTTGTCTCTCTTTATACCCAGGGGCTTTTCTAGGGCAATTTATCGAGCTGTTAGTTTCGCCAGGTTGCCTACCATGAATAGACAGTTTTACTTTTACACTCCAGCTCAATCGCAGATAAATAAACCTCTGGCCTCTTGGGAATGAAACTTAAATCTAAAAATATTTCCCCTCCCGGATATGATTTGATTTGATTCGCTTATTTTCTGGAGGACTAAGTTTTTGTTGGGGTGTACGTTTGAAGCCTCGTCATTCATACTTCTATTCCTTTTGAAAAGCTCGGGAGGAAAACGACTTGATTTTTGCATTGCATTTTTTTGTTGGGTTTTTAGGCCGAGTTTCAGTACACGCACTCAACTTCGATTTAATCTTTTGAAATTTTACTGCTTGTCAGAAATAAAACCCATTTTATAAAGCTGAACTAATAATTTGTTGAAACCCACTCATGACTGGTAGTCGCTACGGTGACGAGTGATGACTACTTACCAGAAAGATATCACCCTATATTTTTAAACCAAAGAATACTTACACATCATTGTTTAGTCTTAGTTGCGCTTTGAATGGGCTGGAAATTTTTTATTTAGATATATTTGAGACAACATTCTAATGTATAACATTTCAAACTGGTGAACGTAAATTTTGACCAATTCGGACTGAGTTTTTGAGAGCGATTCTGCAACGAAACTCTTTCAAGAGACAGATGATTATTAACGCCCAAAACGTCGTCACCAATTACAATATAAATTGCCATAATGTGAGTTTCATCCGTTGTGAACTTCTTCTAACGGGCTACAACTCGACTTCATTTTACTCACAGTGCAAGTACTTCAACACAGCAATAATGAAATTGAAAATCTCCTTGTATAGAATACGATGACACTTCCGAATTAGACACAAACAAGAGGAACAAGAGACTAGAGCTCGAAATATAATTAGAATAGTACGAAGCAAAGAGCACAAGAAGATAGAACATAAAGCGTGAAGTATGCAGTAGTATAGCAGCAGATACACTAAAGCATACCAGTGGATGCAAGCGTAGTATAAGAGGGCAGAATTGCGAACAGGAAGTTAGGCAGCCAGTTTCAACAGTAGTCGAGAGGAAACTTGTCATAATATCTTTGTGTCTCTCCAGCAACAGCGCCGTGTCGCATTAATTCTGGCCACTCGCTAGCAGATGTCAGTTGGGGATGAGTGAAGAGCCGAAGACACGGTGGCTGCAGCAGCAGCAAAACGAGAACTGCTCGCACAAACTAAAAGTAATTAGTATTAGAGCGTGCGTATTATAGACTGGATAGAAATGTAGAGCGTGGATGATTTCTCGTGCGGCTTGAAACGCATTAACAGCCTAACAATCGACGACAATCTGCTTCCGCAACGGGGCTGGAGGAAGAATTTGTGAGAAATTAGGTTCGTGGTTGGTGCGATTTGTGATCTCATCGCTATCTGCTTCTGCTGAAACTATCGCAAACGCAAAGTATACAGGGATGTGATATGGCACCTGCATCTACAACCGTTTTCCAGGAAATTAGTAAATACTAACAGTTTTTGTGTAGAAATGAACTTCTTTTGTATTTGCCATTAATTAAAACAATGCTTTATTCGTGGACGTCCGAATAGTGTTCGTTTACTTAAATCAATAATTGTATAACTCTCAGACTAAAACTCATTTACTATGAGCTATTAAATTAACATATTAATTAATTATTACCATTTTTAGCGGGAATATTCTGTCTTGCATATTCGAAAATATGTTTAATGCAGGAGTATTAAAAGTGCGACCAAACATTAACTTTTCAAAATTGTTATTTCTCCACTTGTTACAAAAGTACTTTAAAGTAGTGAAATATTTCACAATAGTGTTGCCTCCAGTTCGTCGTCGGCGTTTCATTGTAGCATATTTGCGCATAAACTGAAAATATTATGCAAAAAGCTACGCGAATTCTACATCTGTCCGAATGTCAAAGACTGAAATGAAATAGCCAGGATTGTAACAACATCGCGGGTCCGCCGTTGCTCTACAAATATGACTTTTCAGCTGTTCATCGAAATGTCAATTGGTTGACCATCAAATTAAACTTTATGATGTTTCGCCATGATTTTTCAAGCGTGCTTTCAAGGAAGCGTGATATTAAGTTTCCGCTTTTTAACCTGCTGCTTTGGTTTCGATATTATAAACTACCACGAAATGCGGCTTTTTGCGCATTCGTATGACGTACTTTTTTTGGTGACATTTAACGCATTGCTTGAGGGGTGCCCACGTAGCGAAGTTATTACCTCAATGGTAAGTCATGATTTAATGGTCACTTGGGACTAATGACGACTCTGCTTATATGCAACATAGCCCCGGGCTGGTTAGCAGACCAAACAATCTCCAATATTCCGAATCCCGTCCAGCAAGCAGGAGTACACCCATTTCGAGCTGAAATCATGCGCGATGTGTTAATGCCTTCAAAGCAGCACCAGTCGCCCGTTTCTCGCATATTTCCATGCATGCATGAATGTGGTAAATTAGCTTCGAGAACAATGTATGCATTGTACCGAACGGTATTGCGTCAAACTGTAGACATCTCTCGAGTTTCTTGCCAAATCTAAAATCGCAGCATGCTCTTTTTTCAGCGCTCCATCCGCATTTCGGGGGAAAGCGATAAATAACATGCGGACATCGCACGGCCTTCTTCTAGTGATGTTAAATTCGAATAAGCAAGTGATTGATTGTCATGGGCTGCTCAAATATTATCAACGTAATTTAAAGGGATTTGATATGCATTTAATGCAATGCCATACGTTTACCCGGCAACCCTTAGGAGCAATATGTAAATCTCATGGTACAGTATAATAAAACCTTGCTTTACGAGCTTTTCCAACGATAAAATGATTATTATCGTCAGCTAAAAAATAAAATATTAATACTTTTTTGCGTCTATATAGCCAAGCGGCATGGCAATTTAAGAACTCGACTAAAGCGCGCTCCCATCAAGGATACAAGAAAGTTTTATTAAAACTTGCCAAAAACTCACGTTTTCCCTTTCTACGTATCTCTCTGGCCGCACCACCCTCCCTTTTGAGATTACGTCCAAAAAACGTAAACTGCATTTCATTTAGAAAGTAATTGAGCATTTCCAATTGACCGACGCCGGAGCGTTTAAGCCAAGCGAATTGGAAACTCGAAAAAAAGCTCCCTTTATGAATCTCTTTCAATTCGTATTTTGTTTGAGTATTACAAATTCATATTTTCTATTTTGCATTCTATTCGAAATATTCACAAGAGTGCACAAGTCCATCCATCGTTGTAAATGCCATCATTAGGAGAAGCTTGCTGCTAGCTGCCCCTGTTCGTTATGCATCTCACAACACAGGCAAGCGTTCGCCGACCGCACGTGCATATAATAGGCATGGGTAGACTTGAATATTACTACACAGGGGTAGCAAATTCCTTTCGTCCATCGGGCGAACGAACGAACGAACTTGCACTCATCAGCGCCGAGCGAATGCATTAAACGAAATACGATCTCGCGGACCCGACCGACAGGCGTCGTGTATTTTCCAACTTCCGTCGTGTGTAGAGAAATGCAGTCGGCTAGCTTTGAAAATCATTCACGGGGAATCTCGTTATACTCGCTCAGCTTGAGGCACGTGATGCATTCCGTGTTTCCAGCAAATACGTTATGTGGTGTAGCGGTATTTCAAACTGACAAAACGGTGTCTTTTCCTCGGCAGAAAAGGCTCCGTGGGTTCTCGGTCACCCCTGTATCTATTTTACAGACGTTTAAGGGTGCTCATCCGTACCATTTCGAAAATGTTTGCTTAACCTCTTAAAAATATTATTTTAACCAATAGAAAACGTAGAACACGAACATTACGCCGTGCCAGAACTGTGGAGGTAAAGGTTTGCGTATAAGGGGTGTTTTTCTTTTATTTACGGAGAGAGAAACGCTGTAAATTAAATTTTTGCAACTACTCTATGCATGAATACGGAACAAAGTATGTGATGTGTTAATTGAGATTTTTGTGGATACAATGTTTTTTTTTACGAAGCGGAAAATCCACGATGCTTGGTAAAAATCCATGCAAAGCGTTCCGCAAGTAGTGAAAATAATTCTGCGATTTTTCGGAAAAAGTTCAAGTTGACGAAATGCCAATAATCATGGCGGTCTACGCAAAGAAAGTACTATGCAGTAAGTCAGCGTGGTGGCGAAAGCACGTGATTTTTTCTCTACTACTTTTCCTATCCCGTTAGTGCTTTTAAATTGTATGCGCAATCAGCAGTGCACGAGTTTGAGGGTTGAGAATGGACACCAATGGGCAATGAACACCAATTCACTTGTTGCAGCAGTTAGTACCTACGCCATATGAGGAAGACCATACAAGTGCCGAATAATGATCAACTTAGTATTACTGCGCAAAAATGTGGCCGTTATTGGAACGAAACTTAACGCCTGGGAAATGTGAAGCACAAAGAAAAGAACTCTTATAAACGCACAGCATAACCATACTGCATCGATCGCCGATCGAAGATTGCAACTGACATTTAACTCTTTCGTTCAAAACTTATCCAATAACCTCAGGAACTTAGTGCATTACAGCCAAGCTCCTTTTACTCAATCCGCAGACTTCTCTCCCCGAACTTTCACCAAAGCTGGGATTTGTTAAGAAATACACAGAATCTCAAACGGATCAATTTTCTTCCCAATTTTCTGGGAGATTAATATTTGAAGCTTTTCGTGTTTATTTGCTATGCGTATTTTTTAATGGGTTTTATATTTCACAATATATTTATTATCATACAGGAAATGATAATTTGATATGGTATTTTGGTAGGCACGTACTAATGGGGTATAAGAGGGGACGGCAAATCTAAGCTTTCACCGGAGACAAAGTTTGTAAACTTCCTTTTCGTCAATAACAGACATTGTTATGAACAGTGTTATGAAAAGTCAAGACATCGCAGTTTTCTTAATTACTGAGCCATAACTTTGCATTCGTGCTCACCATCGCAAATGCTTACCCACGCAACGCAACGCATCTCATCGCATCTTTATTCCTCGGCACATTCAAACATCTCACGATTCAGGCCCGCGCGCGTTATACGCTGACGTTAATTGATCTCGCGGCAAATTCCAACTGAAACTAATGTGTTTTCTTTGGTTTCAGGTTTCGTGGATGAGAAAACGCGATTTGCATATCCTGACGTCGAACATATTTACTTACACGGGAGACGCCCGGTTCGGCGTGATCCACCCCGACGCAATGGACGAGTGGAACCTGCGCATCGAGTACGTCCAGAAGAGAGACGCCGGCATCTACGAGTGCCAAGTTAACACCGAGCCCAAGATTAACATGGCCATCTTGCTCAACGTTGAAGGTAAGGCTGCAACGGCATGCAGGACTAATTCGCGGCTTGCTTCATCTGATCACTACCGTCTAGGTAAATTCAGAAATGTCGCCATCGTCGATTCGCAGCTGTTCTCAAATTTACAAGTAACGAAGCCACATGCTGATAGAAATGTCAAATACATTTTTTTGGATTCTATTAATTGATGACTCGTGATGCTCGGCCCCTCTGACGTCATGAAAAAGATAAGAAATCAAAGAGTGCGTGTGTAGTTTGGGATTGTAGACGAATGCTCGAATAAAAACGCAGTAAAGTTATCCAAGTCAACCCAAGCTGACTCAAAGTGAATTCGCACGCATGCTTCACATATCGCGAGGCGTTATCACTAATTATATCAAAATATTACAAATAGAGTTGAACTAGAACGTCACAAAAGGTAGTTAACGAGCTTGGTTTGAAATATCTGTGGCTTAAATAAGGTGGCATATTCTGCATTTACCTAGACGGCTGTGGTCCGCGGGCACACTAAGAATTCCAAACGCCGATTCGTTACTAGTTGTAGTATGTTGTGTTGACATATGATACGGTGTGCAGGGACGACCTAGTTCGATTATTCAATTACGCTATGTTCGCGATCGTGCGGTTGGTATAGTTGGAAATTAATATTAAAATGCAAATACATTTGTAATTCAATATTATGATATATTACTTGCGTTGGTGTTTTGGTTGATTGAACATGAACATGCTACGTGATTTGTTTAACACAAAATGTACGGACTATATTGGCTCAAACTAATAAAATAAAGAAATTAAATAAACATTACGTACAGGTGTAGTAGGTAGTACTTATATTTTTTCGTTTTTGGCAACCGAACGTAAAAAATGATCACGTTGATATTTATACCATACATCATAATACCTAATCACATGTTTAATAGTTCTTATTTTGGTAAGCTAGGAAAAAACATTGTCTGATCGATTAAATTGCATTTGCATCTGCATGTTCTATTATACTCAAATGTAATTTATTTTAGGTGTATTCATAGCACATAATGCTATTTACTGAGTTGCCATTTTTCTATATACATAATAGCTTTATCATTACAGAAGTAAATTATTTAGAGCTGATTCTGTACCAATATCTTTGCTTATAGCAACAACGCTAGCTCCTACCGTATCACGTACCTAAACTAGGCTGCTCAGGAATTTAGCAAGCGCCTATTGTTAGAACTGGTAGCTATCGCTTTTTGATCGAGTCAAGCTGAATGAAATGTGGAGCGCTGGTATCTGACGCAAACCGACGATATGGCGACACAAAATATCAACTCATGCTCAAAGATATAGTTTTGTAACTTTTCTATGGCCCAAGTTATCTCTGCTGCAAGGTTGTTCCCGATAATGCTTTCCACAACCCCACCGTTTTTGATACCTGGATGACTTCTAGCTAGTATGATTGGATTGAATGTACCTAGCGTGATTTGGACATTTGCACTCATTGCCCTAACAATGCACAATTTTATGTAAGGGTGTTTGAAACTTTTGTCACTGGGCTGGAAACCCACTTTCAGGTGCTCAGTGACTTCCCCTACGCCTGTTCGTCATTGTGGTACTTTTGAATGAATATTTTTGCTAACATTAGAACTAAATGTTTACCGAGACCCGGTAGGCATGAATCGCCGAGACGAAAGTATTGCGAGTTCCAGCAGCAAAATATAATCTTGCTGCTGAATAAACAGTGTTTTGGATTAATTGAGAAATATATTTTGAAGATGTGTTTTGGCCAGTTTCCAAAATAGCGTGTTAAGTCCGAAAACCACATAAAGAAACGGACCGTCCCACACGTTTAGGCGAATCCGAGTCGCATATTTTACTTGCCGCTTTATTTGCTGCTTTTTAAGCTTCCGAGAAAAAGAGACAAAAATAGTCTGCATCTCCCACAATTGCGAGTTGTTAATTTTGAGCGAACCGGCAGGCTCCCGGTTTGTACCCGGTTTGTACCCGGTTTGTACCGGGCTGGTAGCCTGGGTGCGTTGCCTTTGATTCGCGCCCAGGATGGTAGGTTAATTTGGAAACCCGCCATAAAGAAGTCGTTTTCGAAACGAATTAACTATACGGGCTTCAACTTTTTTAATATTCCACCTTCGGTAGTTCAGGGGTCTGAAATCCCTCTCGTGAATCCAATTCGAATCGCAGGATAATATAGAACACGTTTCATTGAATGCTAATTTCTCTTTATCACTGTATAGGATATAGAGGGACTGCGAACTTGGTACATAAGCGCACCGTACTTTTCAATCAAAATAATTTCCATTATGCAATACTTACATTGGATTTTTACTCTGTTTTATTTTCTGTTAGCTATATGCATCAATTAAGCTCTCGATTGGAAATTTTTGTCATGAATTTTGATTAATTCACAGAGAAAAAAAAAATCACGCAGTCTTTTTCATCTCTTCTTCAAATCACTTATCTATCTACGCAGCCGCTCCTTCAGCTTGTTTCTACTTTTAGGCTACATTAGTTTGTTCTCCCTTTTCCAGACAAGTCCTCTGATATCCTAGCTACTTCGGTTGGATCGCGGCCATCATCCAGCAACTCCGAACAAGGTGCAACTACATTCTTGACATGTTTATTTACACGTTTACCAAAGCATAGCTGCAACTTGCAAGTCTTATAAGAACCCATGGCAGGCGCTGCTCTTGTGTGTACTTTACGTCCTCGATGCTGTGTTAGTGTATCATTGAACGAGTTGCGAGAACGGCAACAACACTCGATTGCTTTACTGCAAGCCAAGACGTATACTCGACTGAAACGGAATAGCATCATGATCATGTATTCATACATCTAGCCTAAGCGCAGATGAAATTAGATTCGGGGATAATAACAAACTACGCCAATTTTTATTCAATTGCGGACACGTGCGCGGGTGGTTTGCGGACGAAGATGGGAATTGAACGATCGCATGGATACAGTTGCAGAATATTTTATGGCGCAGGATGTCTTTTATTAGGGGGATGTTTGTTTTATTTGTTGCTGCGAGGACGACGGCAAAGATTTAATAATGTTCTAAACATACAAACGCCCACGGACTTGTTCGTCTTTGTACGAGCGCCATGTTGTCCCTTCCGCCCTTTTATGTGAAAGCCATCAAATAGTACGTTAAGTTTTGCACCAGTTTATAGCTTTCTAATTAATATTTTGACAAACTTCCTTCGGCTCGGTATTACCACTTTTGTTAACCTTGGGTTAAGAGGTAATGTTCAGAAGCAAAATTCATTCCCTGGATGTCATTAGCTGTTGCCATGGCATTAGCAATTAAGTCCTTGGAAAAACTCGTAACTCAGTGTTAAGAAAAATTGTTTAACCGGTCCTTATTTAAGTTCTATATTTGACATATGTCATCCATCCCACTGGAAAGTCTCCACTTTTTTCAGAACTTGTTTCAAAACTGCATTTTGCCGTTTTTCATAACAGGTGCGTTCGTTATTTTTTCTCACGTGCAAACCGGATAGATAAAGAGCCGGAGTTTTCAAAAAATTCCACGATATATAACTATTCAGGTCAGGCAGTTCCCGTCATTTTGTTTTGGTGGCTTCCAAAACAATGTCTGTACTTTATTTTTCCCGTTCCTTCTGCGGCGAGTCCGTTTTACTCGTTTAAATTTATTTCGTTTCGTGTTTCAACTTGTCACATTTCCCATCTCACAAACGACTTTTCCGAAACGTCAACCGAAGATAAGCAAAGTTATTAACATCTCTTGGCTTTTGCTTGGCACGTTGGCAGAGATGCAGTCTGTTGTTTGAATACAAACTCACCCGCTGATTGGTTTGCACGAGTGCATGGGAAACTGCATATGATCCTTGCATGTTTATGTGTATGTGTGTGTGTGCGTTTCGTTCGTGTATGTCATACTGAATCGTGATGTTTAGCCCAGTATTTCCGACTGAATGCTGGGAAAACTCTCTTTTGCATTTTTCCCAGTGTGTTTGGCTTTTGCTGCAGCAGGTTGCTTCTCCGAGTCGTTGGTAATTGCACTTTCTTTCATGCTTTATAGCAGACGTGCATCGTGGAGCTTTCTTTGTAGCACAATTGTGTGTGTTTCTCTAATGGAGTGGTGCTTTATTTTATTGAATACCAGTATAGTGGTAAACGTTATCATTTCCGTTCACCTTTCTATACGATGCACACTCGTTGCTTCACCCTAAATACCATTTCGAGCTGGTTTTACAAGTTTCCTTAACTCATTTAAGAGTATTTCTATGAGGATATTTTTAATATTTCATCTCCATGGCAACAGCCAATCACATGCAGGGGTGTTCTTTTGGTTTTGAAGATATCTTGGAACTAAAGGTTAGGAAAATTTGTAAAACCAGAAATTGAGAACGGTTTCGAAACATTCTGTTGACAAGTTGCCAGTTTTCGGATAATTAGTCATACCATGGCAACAGCCAATCGGCGCAAATGTTTTCAGATTATCCTCCGGATAGAAACTGTCACCCGTTCAATGTAAATCTGGTCCTTTTGATCGACTAGAAAGCACAGTAAGCAGTTAACGTCAACTAAAATGTCCACCTCAACTGAGCCTTGAACCCGGCTCCGATTTCTTCTACACAATCCGCTACACTTGGGTATTTGAAGTTGCCCTGAGAGCTATTTTGAAGTCCCCACAGGATGATAGCTATGATGTTGACAAGGATTAAAAATGTAAAGCCATTTACACGGCTAGTATTGATTTGAAGAATATTAATATCACTGCAGAAATACTTGCTTACTCGAAGACTGTATACGAGGACATGTTACGTGAGTCATCTGTGAGTTCATTGGAAAACGCATGTTTCAGCCAATGCTGCCATACTAACTGCCAGACGATCTATGGTGTTTACTGTACAAAGAGCTACTTTAGAGAAGGAATTGAGAATCGTTGTTTTGGAAACTGGTTCAAACTTTTTTATTCTCCCTCAGGACATGGTATGGGCGCCAACTTCAAACCACCACAACTGCCTCGAAAACAACCCCGAGGATAAAAAAATATCATGTAGCAAACAACTGCTAGCCTTTTTAAACGCGGTTGACTTACTTTAAGCACAAATATCATGTTAAATTATAATAGACCATTTCCATAATTGCTACTTCAAAGTCAATAAGGAAAATGTAAAATTGTTTCGAAATGAATTTCTGATGAGATACGTTTTTATTTTTGTACTTGTTGACCGTGGAGTGGGAATTATGAAAATTGTTTAAAGGTGTTTTAAATTAATTTGAAAATTGGTAGCGAGCTCAGTGTATCAGCTCAGCTCAGTGTATCAGCTCAGCTCAGCTCAGCTCAGTGTATCAGCTAGGCTCATTGTACTCGCTTCGGCGATACATATACTCAAACTGCCTCTTGGCTAAGATCAAGTGTGTATTACGTTTTTGGGACTCATATCTCCTGACTAATTTCAGCACTTTAGTTTTAAAAAAAACTGTTAATAACTGGGTTAAACTGCTGAAAACTTAACTGACACTAAACTGCCAGTTTAGTGGCAGTTTAGTATCAGTTAAGTTGACAGTAGTGACACTAAACTGCCAGTTTAGTGGCAGTTAAGTTTTCAGCAGTTTAACCCAGTTATTAACTTTTTTTTTTTAAATCAAGTGTGTAATTATCCTAGGCCATAGAAGGCTCTTCGAGGACAAAATATGACTATCCCACGGCCTAGAAGAAGCTATGCACTGAGCTCGCCACGATCTTATTCGAAACTTATTCTATAACGCATTTAAGTATAATGTAAAATAGTTTTCAAGCTTGAAACCAATCACAAAGCGTTAAAAAAGGGTCACGTTTGCTAGTTGTGCTATTTTTTGTATTAATCTGATTGGTTTTTGAGGAAGTTATGGTGGTTTTAAGCAGGCGCCTATGGCTGAATACAAAAGTTATAACCATTAAATTCTTAAGACTCGTGTCTTCAGCCTAATCTCAGCACTAGTTTTCAAAAAAAACTGTTAGTAAATGGGTTTAACTGCTGATAACCATTTTCCTAAACTACGATTCTCGATTGGTTTCATACACACACAAACACACACACACACACACACACACACACACACACACACGCACACACTACACTGTGCTGTTTAACATAACGAACCAACCAAGGCCTACTTCTTTACAACCATTCTGTTCCAGCTGCCCAAGCCAACATTTGGGGGCCCGAAGATGTTTACGTGAAGAAAGGCAGCACAATCAGTTTAACTTGTTCGATCAATGTCCACTCGACGCCGCCGAGCTCGGTGCTCTGGTACCACGGTCCCTCCGTCGTCGACTTCGACTCGCCCCGAGGCGGCATCAGTCTGGAGACGGAAAAGACCGAGTCGGGCACCACCAGCAAGCTGCTGGTGACGAAGGCGCAGCTCACCGATTCCGGCAACTACACTTGTGTACCCTCCAACGCGAATCCTGCCAGTGTCTGGGTCCACGTCCTCAACGGTAAGACTTACACGCGGCGGCTCCGTGTTGCGCGCTGGGAATTAGGGACTCTTCGGAGCACTCGAAACCCTCGCGGCGTGTTTATTGTCCGCACACACCTGCATGCGCGCAGGGCTGCCAACACGGCGAATGCTACTCGGAAAAAAAAAGAAACAAGTCTGACTTGACAGAGACAGAGGGCGAGCGGATAGAATTGCACTTGTGCAAAGCCGTGTCGATTCACAGTTTGCACGGGGACCACGGCAGTCTAAATAAATGCAGAATGTGCCGCCATGTTTGAGGCACAGCTGTCAAACACAGCAGGCTGCCGCTCGTGGCGTTCACGTTCAATGCGAAGTGATATTTCGTGCAATTACGAAGATAGTTATTTCGTTTGACATTTCCAGCATCTGGATTCGCATTGCGCATTTTAGAATCGCTGTGACTCAAATGTGTCTGGTTTTCTGCAATTGTCTTGATGACAGTGATCGCTATGAAAACTTTTTATATACATATATATAAAGTATCGACTACCGATGATGTGCATCTTTTTCTACGAGACGAAATAGGTCGTGCGGAAGAGAATTCACGTTGCATTGTCTTCAATGCTAGATTCGCATGCAGCGCATTTTGGCATGAAGTGTGATTACTCGTTTTTTGCAATGCTTGAGAGTTAATTTCAATGGAAAAACTATAACGAATTTAATGTGTATATAAATACGCCTACCCGCGCTCGTGCAAGAAAATTTCGCAAGCTTGGTTAGTTGCATATTTTATCAAATGCATCTTGCATTTTGCTTTATTACCCAGTAGAGCGTTATTTGATGAAATAATTTAACTGCACTATAAATGAATAAAAAGCTCACTTGAACCACGATCAAGAAAACAAAAAAAAAACTCTCTTTTCAGCATCTGTCGGTTGTGATGCTTTTGTAAAAATGCAACACTGTTTCCAGGAGAACATCCTGCCGCCATGCAACATGGCGAACACGGGGCGAGTCCACAGATCACAGCATCCCTGATCATCACGTTCACGGCCATCTTGATGACGCACACCATCCAACAATGGGTCGTGGCGGCGGTGGCGAGATGATCAGTGAGGAAAAGCCATAACACAACCTAATTCAGCCCCGAGCTCTGAGTTGGTGTCGCGAGCGATATAGGTACCAAAGTGAAGTGACTAGAGAGAAAATGTGAAAACCCCGTGCTCGATGGTTGAAGGAAATTGCAAGAAAAAGGAACTTCGACAGTGCAGTTTACGTGGATGTGTTACGTGGCAAAACGCGAGTGTGTACAATGGCGGCCCAACGAAATGATTCGTTCGTACTCATGTGCCGAGTTGACGTGAACAGTGTGGTATTATTTCATTCAATCAATTCAAGAAAACTGTACTGCCCGTGGCCGACGAACTAGTAGAGTGGCAGCAAGTTTTTAATTTTACTGTGAAATAGATTACCACTTAATTAAGTACTTGTTATTGGTTTGCCATACCTTACTCTGACTGTGGAATAGCAGTGTAGTGCACCGAATTCCCAGTGTTGTTGAAGACCATGCCAGCCGCGGAAAAAGTAAAATCACACGTTGTGCATGCACGAAATGGTGGAAATGAACAAAATGGCGACTTTGAAACGGTGTTATGTAGTAATATTATTTATATTTTCTACGTCGAGTTGAGATCACAGAAATGTTCGAATCACTGTAACATTTCCGCAGTTTCGTATGAACACGAAGATCTCGTTCCGTCGGACTCTCTAATGGACATAACACAATTTATGCAAATCCGTTGTTGACGAGAGGATTGTCATGTGTCGTTTAGACAATCTCGTGGCTGTATGTGTTGTTGTACACGTCGCATGATGGCAGTCATGAATAAACTGGTTAACAAACACAGCCGAATCTATTTAGATTGGAATTGTGAAATTAGTGAGACTGGCCACGCAGGATGAAAGATAATATGCCGTTTTCAAGTGACGCAATTTGCATACAACACTTTTGAAGCTTTGAAATTTGAACAATTGAATCGGATAACCACTCATACGTATCTTGATATCGTAGTAATGCTACATGTTTCATTGCAAACATTGCGAAACAAAGCTCAACAAAGATAATTTATTGTTCGGCGTGAAAATGGGGGAAAAAATTGTACATATAATGAAAGTAATGTTCTCGACGCCGCCTCGTGAAAATCGACGATAACTTTTAGCGAAAAACACAAGGCTCAAGGTCATTGCGTACAAGAGAGGATAATGGAGGAAAATAATGCGTGCGTTTTAGGGGAATACCTCTTCTGAAAACAAAATAATTGGAAATTCGTGTGATAACTGTTGTTAATTTACTAAAATTTATGTTAAAAAAGAAAGGAAATAAATATATTCTAGCCAATCATACTACAACTTAAGAAAATACAATGAACTCTTACGTAAACAAAATGGTTGTGTTTCTTCAAAACCCCGCCCCACAAGTCTTGAGCTATAGATATCGTAATTTTTGCCATTAGAAACTATGATGATATTACAATAAACATTCCTAAATTTTATGTTTATAGAATGTGTCGAACCATGTTTTTACCCCAAACGGTGATGTAAATGATTAATAAAATTAAACATGACTGTATCATCCTACTGGACATTCGTATACTATCTTAAGAAATAAATAATGTAAAACCGTGTGCTGGGCCGTTCGGCGTGTTGGTTTCGTGTGTGTGTGTGTGTGTATGTGTGTGTGTGTGTGTGTGTCGGTCTGTTGTTTTGCATGCGACTCCCTAGAGGTACATGGCCGGCCGCCGACCACGTCTCGGCACGTTGGACGTCGGCAAGATGTGCCCTGGCTGGCAACCGGGGGCGATTCACTCCCTTCGGTCGACCGCCCGCCGGCCGGCACGAGGTAAGCCGAACGCGAACACACACACAAATAAACACATCACACAAACATTTGTGTTACCCAGCCTGTAGTATTTTCTTCGAATTCACGAAAACAAATTTATGGATTGGTTTGTTAACACTTTTCGAATCGACCAATAGGCAACAAATTCCGCAATCAGTGATCGGATACAAATGAAGCGTCAACAACCGTTTCCTGTACCGGAATATTAATCAAATAAATCGTTGTGTTCCCGTGATTTCATAATTAGTTTAGATCCGTTTACATGGAGCTGTCAAAAAAGATGTCGTTTCGCTCGTCGAAAAAATTCAGCAAGCCCAATTTGCCGAAACATTTTGACCATGCTAATTACCTTGGAGCCGTCCAATCGCACTTCACTGCTGAACGGAACCACAGACTTTAAAACTCTCGATTTTTTCATGGTCGCTCCGAGCGCGTGGTTCTACCAAACTTTCTACACACACCTACTTTGTTCGCAAGCTGTCCTGGGTGATTAATTTGGCCAGCGGCCGCTCTGTGATTAGGCAGTGTCGAACATAGGTGCCATCGATCCAGCCAAGCTTCCATCGGCCCCCTAACCCCCCCCCCCCCTAGACCGCAGTCGAAAAAGAAGAAAACTTTTAAATCCACGGCCAACGCTTCGCGGAGTAGAAGAGTTACGACTTTTTGTTTTTTTTTTAACGATATGTAAACCACAACTCTAATAACTTTTTTAGTCTCTCATTTTAATGTGTGATTTATGTAACGTACACGGGGGATTGTGCGGTTGGTGGGGACGGCGGGGGTGGTGGAGGGTGAAGTTTAGAGCAGGGAGATTATGGTGGGATGGGTTGACAAACATTTACAGGGCTTGTTGCAGTGCGTGAACTGAATAACGCGAAATCACTCGTTCGCGTTTTATAAATGTGCACATCACTGTGCTCGTGTGTGTTTGCGTGCGTGTGTGTGTGTGTGTGTTTGCGTGTGTGTGTGTGTGTGTGTGTGTGTGTGTGTGTGTTTGCGTGCGTGTGTGTGTGTGTGTGTGTGTGTGTGTGTGTGTGTGTGTGTGTGTGTGTGTGTGTGTGTGTGTGTGTGTGT
>QKMV01000499.1:0-22183 GCA_003287335.1 Lednia tumana
GGGGGGGGGGGGGGGGGGGACTGTGAACTCTTACCCACCATCTCACAGAAAATATTTCCTAAAGTTTTACTACTTAAAAAACAGAAAGTAGCCTCAGTTGATTCGGCAAATGTCACTCCTCTAGTCAAAAACAACCCCGAACACGGAGTTGCAGAGCAAGTAAATGAAAGGGCAATGAGTGCAGATTTTTATCGATTATAGGAAGTTTTTTAAAAATAATAATACAACCATTGGATGGGTGGGAGGGGAGCCAATGTTGAGGTAAAGACGATATTCGGGATGGTGGTCGCTCACCTTGTTATTCCTAGCGACACCCATGCATGGTAAAGACAAAAACAACTTAAGCTGGCGTCATATCTCTATGCGGCTGATCTTAATGAAATTCTTTGAATTCTGATTTGTCTTGAAATATCTTCAGTCCAATCGTTCTAGTCAGAGACAATAATTAGTATTGATAAAAAAAAATCAAAAACACAAGTGTTTTGGCGGCGTCCACAGCCATGGAAACTTCAAGGGCAATGGTGTGTCAGTTCACGGCTCATCAAGACGGCGGTGGACTGAGGGGAGGTGTCGGCTGACGGCTCTCTCACCTTAGCTATCGTTGTTTTCTGTGTGCCGGACATATTTTACATAATAGTAAACTTTCGGCTTGTATGCGAAAATTTGTAGTAACTTACTTCAATTACATCAGAATAGCAATTTTATAGTGGATATTCAATTTGAATCACACACCACTGCGTTTATTTTCTATTGTGGTGTATTTGTCGAAGCACTCCGGGTCTATACTTCTGAGTCCATTTGTTTGTACATGTTTGTTTCGCCCGTCTGGCAGGAAATCTTATCTTCAGTCCTGTCAAAATTGTCATCATTCGCACCGGAAAGAATCGGCCGCTCAAAATTGCTGTTAGTGGATATTATCAAGTTTATTTTCTATCGACAGGTCAATTGTGTATTAATTTTACCTACTATTATAACAATAATATTTATAGCTTGTTTATTTGAGACTGGCTACCATGGCATAAAGATTGCTTTATTCTATGTCCATACTCTATACAATACTAATGACTTTATTTTTAATCTTATGCTATTGTTTATCTACAACACATTTTTTCCAGTGTTATAAGTGTATGAGACCCTACTGAGTCGTAGGTCTCGCCACAAATTTTAAGATGGCGTGGAGATTTAAAGCGTCGAAATACAAAAATGCCACCCCGATTGTCCCCAAGCCTGAGGCATGCATCCGAGATATATCTGTGGGTTCATACCAGACGTATGGGAACAACATTGCAGCATCAGCGGCATTCATGGCATTCAACGTGGATCACAATGGTAAACCTAACATGCAAAATGTGTATTAATAGGACCATTTGTTTCATAGCTACACAGGAAAAACTGTGGAAACCTTGTCAACTTGGTAACCATAGCCAATAACTACACTTTAAATCATCACGAAATGATTAAATTCTTAAGACTCATGTCTTCTGCTTAATCTCAGCACTAGTTTCCAAAAAAACTGTTAGTAAATGGGTTTAACAAACAAACTCCCAACGTTTCGCTTACTATATTGAAAGCTTCTTCAATATAGTTAGCAAAATGTTGGGAGTTAGAAGTTCTCAGCAGTTGAACCCATTTACTAAATTTTTTTTTGTCCACTAAATTATTCCAAATATATCATAAAATGCACATGACTTCCCAGCCTCCAAAAATCTATCCTAGCAGTAGATGACTAGTGATTCCTTAAGTAGAATTTTGATACTGAGCTATTCTTTCGAGAACATAAATAATGGTTAGGATGGCTAATAGAAACCAAACTTATTAGATAGTTAAATAGGTACCTTAATTAAAAGTGGGCTATTTGGTTTGTACATAGCTGACAAATCCATTGTTCCTGATAAAAACCAAATAATTCTATTGTAATTGTATTGTAAAATTTTATTTTGCTTTAGGATCCAGCCTAGCTGTACTTCCAGTTGATGACTGTGGTCGCAAGAGCAAAATAATGCCGCTGTTGCATGGACACAGTGATACAGTCACCGACATGGAGTTCTCGCCATTCCATGATGGTCTTTTGGCTACTGGTTCTCAAGACTGCCTGGTCAGTATAGGAACATTAAATTGTTTATTAACATATGAAGCCAGACTGGAATTAGTAAGTACTTACAATCATCTGTTGTTTTTAAATTTAATTTCAGGTAAAATTGTGGCACATTCCGGAGAAAGGTCTTGAAGAGAGCATCACAAATCCCGAGTGCACCTTTCATCATAAGCAGCGGCGAGTAGAAACTGTCTGTTTCCACCCCACAGCAGACTTTTTACTCACGTCAACATCATTCACAACATTCACCCTATGGGATATCAGTTCAGAGAAAGAACTCCTTTGTGAGTTAACTCTATAATATTAATACATTTTTTGCAAGATTTTATTTGACCTATTAGCAGGTTTTTTGCTAGTACCTATCTGCTTTTTCTGTTACAACGGTCACTGAAACCAACAACGTCAGCCGTCTGCCTTGGCCGCAGGTCAGGTCAGGTGGCCACAGGTTGATCCTAGTGTCTTGCCATTCTAGTACTGGTTTTCCTAGATTTCCTACATTCGTTCCAGGATCTTCCAGTAAAAATCCGGAGGAATGATTTTTCCTTTATCAGAACTCAACCACCTTTTTACCAGCTCTTTCCTCCCAATGAATTCCCTCCAAACAAGCTGCTCTTCCAGTATGGGAGCTTGTATTGGGCATTTTGAAGTCCAAATACCCATTGAAAGTTGCCTTTAAAATGCATTATTTGCTAATGGTTTAAATTGTTTTAAGTACCTAGTGGAGAGTTAACAAGGTATTTCTTATTTTATCCAGCAAACCAAGACCACACTGATGTGATACAGTGTGTTAGCTGGAAAAAAGATGGCACCCTTGTGGCTACTTCATGCAAAGACAAGCAAGTGCGAGTGATGGACCCACGTTGTAGCCCAAACTCGCGCGTATTCACACACACTGCAAACAGTCACCAGAGTATAAAGGACTCGAGAGTCATCTGGCTTGGTGACCAAAACAAAATCATCACAACTGGATTTGATTCCGTAAGTTAGTTACAGATACCTATGAAATCATACCAGCACGTATGTGTAGTATTACTGCGTCTACATCACTTGCCCATTAAGTTTTTTTATGTTATCTTACAAGTTCTTGTTACATTTTCAGTCATAAGACCAAATGGAACCAGAACTATTCAGAGGGTTCTGGTTTAAAAATGTAGCCTGTGGTGACCAGCCATTGTCTCAAAATGTCTCGTTCATTATAAAAACTTTTCAGGCTCGTGTCTATCTTATAATCTAAGCAAGTTAGCAAAAAACTGACTATTGAATTACTAGTCATCCACTCTTAATAAGCTTGCCCTAGCACATTATAGCCACTTTGCTTTGAAATGTGCATGAGGAGTTGAGAGCTTCTTGAATTACAGAACTGAAATCTTAGTAAAAAATTTTTTGGTTTTGTTGAAGAGTTAAAAAGGATTAATTTGCATCTCATTGAAAATATTACACAAACTCGATATATAGTTAACTTATTTATTTGACGAAAAATATACCAATAAATGTTAGTAAGTTTAGTTTTTAATGCTTCAGGGACGTCAACGGGAAGTATACATCCGAGATCTGAGAAACTTTGAGGAGCCAGAAAAAACCCTTATTCTGGATAGCTCCACAGGGTAAGCTACTTCACTTTTCAGTGCTAAAATTAATTGCTTGCAGTTGGTGAGTTCTAGGCGTATCGTAATGTATTGTATTTGCATTGTATAGTAATCTTTATTTTTCCTATCGACAAGAACAAAGTATTCGTGTGGGAGTCATCAATTTCGTAATTATGCACTTAGTGTACAGACTTAAGATTTAAAAATATTGGTAGAGGTAGAATTAAGGAAGAATTAGTAATTAATAATAACAAATTATCACTAGCTAAGTTGGTGGCATTAATAGGAACCAAGAAGGTGGGAAGAGGTAAGATATGACAGGAGATGCATAAGCACTTCTCCAGTTGAAAATAACAAGTTTCGGCAGATAAAACTTTAATTAACCTTTAGAATATTTTATTCTGTTCGTAATGCACCTAACCCCTTATGATAGCTGCAAGTACCATCCAGCAGACCTTCCTCCACTTCATCACCATAATCCTTAAATCTCTAATTCTATTAAATACATGACCAGATCAACCCATACAATCGAGCAACAAGTTAACAAAAGGTGGGTGACTATACATCCCAAGATCTAGTTTTGTTTGGAAGAGAGGTTGGGTTTGATTTACAGCAGATTCACTCCCCTTCATATCAACGTCTCAACAGCACAAATTAGTGGAGAAACTCTGCTGTTTGATTTGTACCATCCTTCGGAAGGCACGTTGCGCGGCGGTCTCCTTGGTGCTTTGCAATGGGAGTACCGGGTTTTTCCCCTTTCTGCATTAGGTTCATCATCACCCTCACGATCATTCTATCATTTAGTGACGCCAATCGACCAATGCCTCGGGGCTAGTTGCCAGGACAGTGCCTCTTATAGCACCAATAATCAAACAATAAATAATAAAAGTTTAAAAAAATCATCTTGATGTGTGTAGCTCTATAGAATGAGTAAAGTCAGTGTAGTAATAAGGAGATATAAACAGATTATAGGAGCAATGTATTGGGGTTAGGAAAGTCTTCAGAATTGATCTGCAAAAAGCACACCGGTTCATGGGAAATGTATTTTACACTCTTGCCCCAAGAACTACCTCTAGGTATTACCTCTAGGTAGTATCAATATTTGTTTCGTACCTGTGTTGTCATGTGGCAAATGAAATTATTATACCCTTTTATTACTTTTACTAGCGATTGTTTGATACCTGTACTTCTGTTCTAGAATTTTGATACCGTTGTACGATGCTGACACCGGAATGCTCTTTCTGGCGGGAAAAGGTGACACCACAATCTCGTACTTGGAGGTGACTGACCGAGAGCCGTTCTTGATCGAAGGTATCCGGCACAACGGAGAGCAAACCAAGGGAGCTTGTTTGGTGCCCAAGAGGTCACTTAATGTTATGCAGGGAGAAGTGAACAGGCTACTTCAGCTAACATCTTCGTCTGTTATCCCAATTATGTACCAAGTACCACGAAAGGTATGTTGACGAGATCATTAATGGCTCATGCATCCATCTCTTATAAAATAATGTCCCTGTCTATTTGTGTGCTTTCAACACAAAAAAAATTACGGTTCCACTGTTCGAGTAAGATTTTTGAAAATTTTTAGCGTAGCGAAACATGTACCAGCTCGCTGCAATATGGGCGTCTCGACCCTAAGCACCCAAAGTGGGGTCATTTTACGGGGATTTTTTGGTCTTCTTTGGATTTTTTCCTGATTTCATCACAAAAAATGGACTTTTAGATACACGTATGTCAAGTTCAGAAAAGTATGAATGGCCACGGTTTGGGGTGCCAAGTGGGGAATCGAAAATTTTCTCAACTTTTAGATTGGCTTGATATGGTATTTTTTCCTGACAAATTCATGCATTGTTGGTTACAGTCAATTGATCAAATTATGAAAAAGTTTTTTTTTGGAAAAAATTGGAAGAAACTTGCACAAAAAGAAAAATCGTTGGCCAAACCGAAACTTGGTCTGGCTTTATAGAAAAACTACTAGGCCAATTGGGCTCAAAAACTGTGCCCATCTAAGTTGGTATAGGGCCAACACTCCAAAAAAATGTCAGCTTGATTGGAAATGCCATCTGGCCTGTCAAGCACCCACAAAAAACAAGAAAACTTTTGTGTCATAAGAGTTAAATGGAAGATGCTTGGTGGGCTCGATCTTATCAAAATAAAAACTTTTCTTCAATTCCAGTCTTACCGTGAGTTCCACTCCGATTTGTTCCCGGAGACAAGTGGGTGTGATGCCCAGCTGTCTGCGGCTCAGTGGATGGAAGGACACAATGCAGGTGTGAAGCGCATCAGTCTCGACCCGGCCAAGCATGAAGCTGGGCAGCAACACAGACAGGTGAGTCCATATCTGTTCACTGTTCACGATGCTCATTTTCTATCATCCAACTATGGGGATGCTATCTACATTTTTCTTGTAATTCTAAAACTGTTGAAGGTCTGGTAATGAGAGATTGGGGTGATGTTAGAAGAGTCAAGATTATATGGTAAAGCCCCAATAAGTCAGCAAACGACATTTGGCATTATCACAAATTTCCTGCCTTTTCACCTAAAATTTGCTGGTTTCGCCAATTTCTTTCCTAAATCTTGAAATATCCACCAAATGTAGAGACACTTATTGTTAGTTGACCTTTTTCCCAATATTCTGGGGCCAAAAACTTACCATTAGCTTTTTTTCAGTTTGGGCTTAAAATCAGGTGGTAGGATATATAATTTTTTTGGAATGAGATGCTTTTTTTGTGAGGAAAGATGGAAGTTATTATTTGGGCCCCATATGCTCAAGCCGGCTTCAAGCCCTAGGCATGGAATTATAATGTATTACACTATTTATGCCTGTAAACAGACCATGTGTTTACTTCTTGGCAGGACCAATTTGGTTTAGCTCGCAGTTGCCAAACCAATATTTTGGAAAGTGGGAAGGCTGGTATCAGTTAGAAGTTACTAAGGGAGGGAAAGAGAGCAATAGAGTAGCAACCATGAAAATAACTGATTGATTACTGGAAAAAGTTGTCATAGGGTATAAGTGACCATGATCACATTACAGTAGAACCATCATAAAATATAAATACTTGTGGAGTCAAATATGTCATCTGTATATAAGGAAAAAGATGCAAATGCTTGGCTCCTTATACTATTTAATTGTTCCCTGCTGTGTATATGTAGGTGGCTGCTGATTTTTGATAAATAGAAAATATTGAAATGTTTACGACCTGCAATTTTATGGAGTGTTTTGACTTCATTTGTTTCTGGAGATTAGAAAATGACAGGCAAGGAAGGTTTATTTGGGCAATATCTGGGTAATTAATTCCATGACATACTGTTATGAAATGGCAAAAATATTCGTAAAAGATGAAGCTTTTATGCTTAAAATGGAGCACATGCTGTTTCAAGAACTTGTAGTTTCCATCGCATAAAGATGGTTCTACTTGAATAGATCATTTTTCGGTGCAGTTTACATTCGCGTAATTTATTTACCTTTCAATATCATTATCTATTAAGGGTGTGTTTTGTTTCACTTGGATTGATGTTTGGATATTTTTTGGTAGATGTCAAATTGTTATTACTTGTTGGTTGTTACTGTCAAAACTATGGTTTGGCAAATAGTGACTACTATCCGGGCTGCATGTTGATTACTCTTTATGTGTTTGATAATTGATTGCTGATTGACGGTCGATTAGTGGTTACTATTAAACAGGCTATAACTATGTAAAATTAAATTGCCTCGTAGACTTGAATGCTAAAATAATATTCCAAAAAACATTGTGGAAATTCTTTGATGCAAATTATTTAAGATTTCGGTCGTTTCGCGAAGCGACGCGATCAATGTGAGAATAGCACAGGAATATGCGTAAAAAATGACACATTCCTTAGCTATTTACCCAACTGTGGCTAAAATAAACTGCCTGTTACAGAGGCAATTTTTTATTGAACATAAGGAAGATGAACTAACATGCTATCAATCCTGACTATTTTTTGGACAAAAATCACCGTGATCGAGAAACACCGTGTGTGATTTCTAATGCGAGATTTCGGCTTGAGCACCCAAGCTGAAAAATGTCATGTTGGAACATTTTTCCTCTGGCTTCTTTGGCACAAAAGTTTTTTCTTAGCGCCTGTTAACTCCTAGCCAACGACCATTTAGAAGTGAAATTCTTTAGGTTAGCTGGTTACAGCCCCTGCAAGTTTGTGTATTATGTACTTCTATTTAAGAAACCAAAATGGTTTACTTGCCCCTTTCCGGGAATGCCAAGTAAAAAATAATTTTGAACATGTCCATAAAATGGCACCATACCTAGTACTCACTATCACTTTCAGGATATTATTGATAAAATCGCTGAAATACATTCCTGCAGCTTGTCTGATGAGTGATGAGTGAATGAATGTTAAACACATAGGTACACAGAGGGCCCCTCTCTGTGGTTCGTCAACAACTAGAAGAAAATCCTCACAAGATGCCCCAGAAAGGATTTCTGAACAAAAACAAAATGTATCAGCCCATCATCAAACCACAATTTGAAGAAAGTAAGCAGGTGAAAGAAAAGAACAATGAAAATGGAAACCATCACAACATTGTGAATGGCCTTAACAACAAACCGTTAGGCGAAAACGGTGGCGGGAATGTGATTGCACCGAAACCAATGCCCCGAAGGGCGAATTCCATTTCGGAAAGTGAAGAAACCGGCGCTGCCAAGCCGGTGGCAAGACCTCGCACATGCTCAGTAACTCAGCCGTCTTTGCTGCCGATTGCTTTTCCTACGATTGTAGTTGTTTCGACTGCGTCAGTGCCGACTCCGCTGATTACGACACCCGCTCTTACAACTTATGTCGTGACTTCTGTTAATCCAGCAGCTCCGATTTCTGGAGGTTATAAGGTCAGATTTGTAAGATCTTCATGCACCTGTCTGCATTCACCAACACATAAAGGCACCTTTTGGTAATGTTGTAACTAGATGCATGAAAGCTCTCTGAAATATTTTGAGTTATTTTGTTTGCACTGATTTTGCATGTCATTTTTATGCTAATTGTTTCTGATTTTGGTTAAGTTTGAAAGTCTGCTGTGAATAAATGTGTTGTACTGCTGTATGTTGTCAATTACTTCTTACAGCGATGTTTTCATGTCGTACCAGTTCTTGCACAGCATTTTAACAGCGCAGCAAGTGGTATATTTTTTCTTAAAACTAGATAATAAAGTTAATATCTGTTCGTGATTTTATAGCTTATAATTTTTATTTCAAAGTTTTGCAAATTCAAAGGCTGGTTTTCCATTGTTCTAGCTGTGCAAGTAGATCATGTTAAGCACTCGTCCTCTAGTCAGCACTTGAGCTGATTGTACTAGCCATGCATTGGTACCTAGGTTCATAGTATGTTCCTTTATTGTCTTGTGTTTGAGAAGTTAGCCTGCTTTTTTCCCTATCGTTATGCCATGCTCACATTCTGCATTCATCTTTGTTTGATACACATTTAGATTATTTTCATTATGATTTTGTACTGTGCTCGAAGCTAATACGTTTACTTTGTTTTTTTTGGCAGCTGAATTTGTGTTGTATTCTAAATTCTTACTAGCATTCAAGATCCAGCATAGTTCATTTGAAATATGTAGTAAAGAATAAGTACTGTTATCGGTTCCATTGAATATTTTACGATGCTGGCATGATGACATCGTTTAAAACTTGTTTCAGCAGCCAAGACTCGGCCCAAAACCGTTTTCTGCGCCCAAGCTGAGTTTCGGTGAAGCAGACGCTCCGAAACCCGAGCTCGTTCTGGACTCTGTTCCGTCTCCACCTCTGACGCTGGGAAGTCTTGGCAGCGTGAACGGCTCTGGGAAGCTGCCGAGCTCGCAGGTCACTTTAAACCAGGAGAATAATCAACACCACGTAGAGAATACGCCCAGTTCTCCAGTTAAGGTATCCCTCGATGATCCCATCACAGCGGAAGATGAACCTTCGGGTAACTATTCAAACGTGCCCAGCAAAGAGGAAAAAAATTTGGGTGTAGGGCTTGAAGTGAGCATAGACGATCTTAACGATAATTCACCCATCGACGACGATTATAGCCCCAATGAAAAGGCTAAGACACCTACAACAGCTGAACGTAGGAAGCTGTTTGAGTATGTTGGTGGCGCTCTGGTAGAAAACACGGTCGCTGAAGTGGACTCTGCAAGTTTGCCTAAAGTTGACGATGAAGACAAGCTGGAAGACTTTGAACGGGCTTCTATGCAACGCTCGAGCATTGCTGAACGCCGTCGGCTGTACGAAAGTCGGTCCATGTCCGTGCAAGAGGAAAAGAAGGGTGTCACTACCAGTCCCACGCCTTTGAGAAGGAAAGATTCGTTAAAGGTAATGTGAATAGTAGGGATGTCAGCGAGAGAATCCGCGGGTACTTGAGTAGTTAATTACTTGCGTGTAATTCATTACCCGCGAATAATTTAAAGAAAGTCAAAATTTTGTGAACAAAAGAACAGTTTGAAAATACAATTTCGACACAGTAATCAATCAATAATAATTTGCAAACGGTGATCGATAACGAAACCATTATCAGTGAACATCCCTTTATTGACAGAATATTTCCACTTGTAAGAAACTAAAATGTCCACTCCCAGGTACATCCCAGGGAGAAATGCCAAATGAAATCTTATTTAGTTTGCTTTGTGCATTTTGGGTTGACCCTTCTCATGTAGATGGACATGTCATTGCTATGTTCGCCTGCCCAACACTTTTACATTTCAAGCGCCCAGTTATGCATTACAGTAGAATTCAATCTATTCTTCGTCGGAGCCACTAGCTAATATTGATAGGGACAACAATTTATTTTGAAATAAATGCAAAAAATAGCATTAAAAAATCTACAAACAAAATAAAGGGGTGTGCAAAGCTTATTTTTTTAATTGAACCGAACCTCTAAATGTTGGCCGAACTTCGAACTCAAACCAAAGTCAACCCTTTCTTAAAAATTCATGGAAAATTAACTTTGTTGCTGGATCAAAGAGGAATCGCTACGGGGATCAACAAAACTTGGACTAGCCATCGTGAAATATTTCATGAAATATTGCCAAGATTGGCATTGTACTAATTCAACACTTTCTGTGCAAAATGAGCAGACATTTCACAAAAAATTTCAAGTAACCCGGCAATACTTTATCTCCTAATTCCTATATTTTGGGAAGTCAGTTTAAAGTTCTATATTTTCCTCTGTAAATGACTGTAGTCCTATATTTATTTGCTTGAGTCAAATTTTTAAATCGTACCATGAAACTGTACATCTATTTTTTTTTGGATTGTCTTGCAAGCAACAGTGCACAAAGTTAGTTATTTTTACTGCTGAGTTGCAGAAGACATTCCAATCACATTTAAACATTATTTACCATTTTATTTAGCAGTGTAAATGTAGTCCTGACAGTAAATGTTCAAGAGGTTGCAATCAAGCTGAAGTAGGTAGGGAATAGTGTGTTTTCTCAAATGGAGTTTTTTGCGCCAGTATCGTAATAATAGATTTATTACAGCTGATGAAAGCTGATCGGAAACAGTACAGCTAACGGCTGCCATGTTTAAGTTCTTGCAGAACAGACACCCTATTTCATGATGTTGACAACCATAAAATATAAAAAATAATTTTGAAAAAAGTTTGAAATGGTACCTCACAGGTTTGGTTTGTGAACTTAAAACTTTTTTGGGTTAGTTCAGAAGTCAATCCAGTAACAACCCCTACAAATTTTTCGAATTTTTGGATTTTTTGTATATTTTTGGCGGAGACTTATGGCCGTACTCGACCTCACTTGTTGCTACCCGCCGACATCCCCAATGAACGGTTTATTTTTTAAAATTTTAATTACGATATTTTTCAGTCTATTGCAACCATACCTAACTTTCTCGAAATATATTTAATACATTTTGTTTCAGACAAAGGAGATTAAAGAAGAGGTTCCATCAAAGCCTACTCCTGTACAAAGGCAGCATTCTTTAGAGCAGCCAAAACAAGGGGAGATGAAGGAACTTGTTACTACGCCCACACCTAAACGAACGTCCACAGTTTTTGGTGAATATTAAATTATATTACAATTCGTAAAAACAAGAATACTGATTGCATGCACATTACTCAATTAATTCATTGTTTTACATTATTGATGTAAATCCCTAAATACTTTCATTTTATATGTTTAATTGAGAGGTAGGATGAAGGTATTCAACTTCTAGGAAAAGATAATTGATATGCTCGAATAACTTTTATAACACTTTCAAATGTTTCGGCTCATGTCTTTCTTCAGTAGAGGTGGAACTAGAGTAGACATCATTCATCACCTAAACTCTACTGAAGAAGACATAAACCGAAATATTTCAAAGTTACCTGCAAGTTCTTTCGACTACCAATTTCCTTTCCTGTTAAGCACTCCCTCATCTTTCTTCTCATAATCTTTCATCGCGGCCATTTGGCACATCACAGCCATTATCAATCACAATCATCATACCTGCATTCATTTCATCGTTTATTCAGGACGTGTTTCGAAGTTCCGCCATTTGAAGGGAACACCATTGCACAAGTCGACCCACATAGAAAACATTCGAAACGTGAGTCGCCAGATTTCCGGGGAGTGTGATGGCTTCCACGCCAACCCTCAGCGAGTGGCAGTTCCGCTTGAAGGACCTGGTGGAAAAATAGCGGTCTTTGAACTAAGTAAGACTGGAAAACTGCCTGACGGCGTAATTCCAACACTTGTGCACGGCACAAATGTTATGGATTTCGGGTGGGATCCTTTCGATACCAAGCGACTGGCAGTCGGTGAGTATTTAATTCCATTTGGCTGTTTGTCCTTTTGTACCATTTGTTCCATAAGCAGACAAAGTTGTTATTTCAATTGAAATGTTTTTGATGTTATAAATCATCCAGCATTGGGTGTAGTTGAAAGGCATCGTGTTATTTCGGTGACACCGTGACGCGGTCTATTTTTGAGATATGTCGGGCCCTAAAAAGACCTCTAAAAATCTCAAAGTCTCGGCCTAGTTAGCGTGGACATCCTCCAGAATCACTCCTCCTCCAAAACATCCTCTAATGCCAACATGGACGAGAGCACGTCACTGAAATAACACCATGCCTTTCAACAACAATTGCTCTGAAAGTTTCCGCAATTCCATTGGGTGTAGCGTTAAAATGACGTACTGAACAAAAAATAATTTCTTTCTACTAACTGTGTAAATCTATTTTCCACGGTATCATTTAGTAGCTTATTGGAGCTATCGCTAATAGTCGAGCTGCAACACAGCTTTGGAGCTCATGTGTCCTATCCATTTTTTTATTTTATTTAAGGATGTGATGATGGGATTATTCGGTTGTGGATAGTTCCTGAGGCTGGTTTAACTGAGCCAACCAACACACCAACCGTAGAGCTTGCTGGCGGACACACAGAGAAAATCTATTCCATAAAGTTCCATCCGCTGGCCGCAGATGTGCTGGCATCAGCAGCGTACGATATGACAATCCGTATTTGGGATCTGGCCACAGAATCAGAGAAGATCATACTCGAGGGCCATACTGATCAGGTAAATATTTTAAAATTCCACTTTGTTATTTTTTTGTCACACTCGTGAATCAATCAGGATTTGTGACTTACGAGTTATACCTGCCTGGTACAAGTACTGTAGGTAGTTTACATATCTCTGATGATGAAGGTACACTCAAGAAAACATAACTTGGTTGCTGGGAGAGAGATAGACATTACTGGTTTCAATGAGTTTCATTTAGAGCAAATGTGATATGCCAGCCAATCTATGATTCCAAAGTGTACATATGGCCATGCCGGACAGAACGATGTGCCGGTGCGTAATGACGGTCTATAATATTCATTATTACGTGTATGTTATTTCGACAGATCTTTTGCATGGCATGGAGTCCGTGTGGAGTCTATCTTGCCACTGTAAGCCGGGACAGTAAAATCCGTATTTACAACCCCAGGGTCAGTCGCACACCAGTCAGGGAAGGCAAGGGCCCAGTTGGGTCTCGTGGCGCCAGGGTTGTATGGGCTTTGGAAGGAAACTTCCTCGTGGTTCTAGGGTTCGACAAGTAAGCAGACAAAAAGGAGATATACTAAATGAAAGGTGACATCGTTGTTTTTATTGGCAGCCACTGATCTGTTGCTTGTTTTAGGGTGTCAGAACGTCAAATTCAGGTGTTCAATTGGGCTGATTTAAACACCCCGTTGAACACTGTTGGCTTAGACGTGTCCCCTGCGATACTCATTCCATTCTACGACGAGGATAGCTCTACACTATTCTTGACAGGCAGGGTAAGTAGAGAGGCTTGATCTACAAAACCCTTTCAAGCTTGGCTGATAACACTTAACACAACACAGATTTTTTTTTAGTGGAAATATGATGGGGTGCAACTTACCAAAAAAGAAACTTGATGAGTAGAAAGAACTTGTTGAACAAGGATTAAACTTTTAAAGCCAAATACACGGCTGGTTATAGTTTTAAGAATAATAAAATAACTTCAAAAATACCTGCTTACTCGAGGACTTGAACCTTGAGGACTTGAAGACTTGAGATCTACCACTCATGTAGATTAAAATCACCTTCGAAATGCTGCACCTTGCTTAGCTCAGTGGTTAGAGCATTTGCCCGGGAAGTAAAAGGTCCGGGGTTCAAGTCCTCGAGTTAGCAGGTATTTTTGAAGTGATTTTAATATTCTTAAAACTTGTTGAACACTTTTAAATATTTTTTTGTATGCCTCCCTCAGTGAAGAAGAGCTTAAAGGTTTTCCATGTGCTTTCCTCGTGTCAAATTTCCTTTCTGCTGCGTCGCACTCCCACATCTTTTCTCTGGAAATATATTCCAGCTATTTGGCACACGCACAACCAAGATAAAAACTTTTATTGGTATTTTTTAAAGGGTGACTCGACAATATACACGTACGAAGTAACGGAGGAGGCCCCATTCTTATGTGCGCTGAGCCCTTATCGCAGCACCGTGCTACACCAGGGCCTGTCATTCCTGCCGAAAAATCAGTGTGACGTGGCAGGTGTAGAGTTTGCTCGAGCTCTCAGACTCTCAAACAATGTCGTGGAGCCAATGTCGTTCACTGTGCCCAGGATTAAGGTAACACCCCAACACTGCCAAAGCATGAGTCTCTGTCAACTGGGGAGACATAAAATATGTTCATGGATTTGCTTCAACCATAATCTGCACATATTTTTATCTAGATCGTGGAATCATTTCATTTTTGGTACCTTCAAAGTTCTCAATGATAATTATCCATCAACACTAGCACTACTTCCAGTTCCACATCGATTAATGAAAGTAATTGATCAGATCTTAAATAAATCACACGTGCAAACGTCCATTCAACGCTCACGGGAACCAGTGAACAGATAGGAAAAAAGCGCTAACTGTGCTTGTTACCGCATGCGTAGCCCCCCCCCCCCAAATATGTGCATTCTGTCAGTATATCGATTGTGAGCTACTACTACTCAATTGGATGTTCATTGACTGATCGATGATGATCACAATGTTTCATTTCAACCTATTGACTGCAAGATGGATCGAGGCAAATGACGGATGTTTTTGGTGTGTCGGTGTATATGCGTGCATTGCTTGTAAGGATGTGAGAGAGAAAATGCTGTGCAGACATTGTGGAGACATTCTCAAATGTGTTTCAGGTTTGCGAAGAGTAAAGTTTGCTTGAAATTTTCTCTCTCTTAACTTTGCAGTTGAGTTAATTTTGTACAAATTTGATTCAATCTGGAAAAAGCATTGGAAAATAAAAAGCAGCTACAGTTCTAATTACAAAAAGGTCATTTATTGTGATTTTTAGGATAGATACTACACAGTGTCTGCTAGACAGCGTCTACCTTATCTCTCCTGACACTGCCACTGCACCTCAATATATGTTTTTGACCAATTGATGGTACATAATCTCAATTTTTCCCATAAATATTTCGATAAAAACAAGTGCCTATTTATAGATAAATGTTGAACGTTTGCAGAGCGAGCTCTTCCAAGATGATCTTTTCCCACCAACAAAAGTCACTTGGAAGGCGGTGTTGACCAGCGCACAGTGGTTTGGCGGAGCTAACAAGCAGCTGCCGCGAATCACCTTGAAGCCTGAAGGAATGGAGAACTGTGAGTGCCAGGACCTACTTCAATGTTGCGATATCTACTTAAGGCTCGAAACAAGGGCAGCCGGCAGTTTTGGCAAAGTTCACTTTTAAATTGAGCTCGTAAAAAGTTCAGTTCCTAACTTTTCAAAGTTTGTGTAATTCAATTTCTAAGTGAATGTTGGTAAGTTCAAGTTAACCAAGAACTGAATATAGTTTATTTAAAAGTTTCACCTCAAATTCATTTTATTAGTTACCCGTAGATTTGAAAACAATTCCTTTTTATATTACGATTCAATCTAAGTACACTTTATTCATTGAAAATAATTGGATGAATTTGAATTATCTTCTGGTCGTCAGCTGTCACAATCAGTTGGAAAACTTTCCAATATGTCTTGTTTGATTTCGTAGCAAACCTAGCTCTCAGTGGCTGATTCTTTAGAATTCACCAATATGAAGTCAGCTTTCTTTGGTGCGGAATGTGCCACACACTTTCACGGAGAGAGGAAGAAGGCACATAATATTTGAACTTCGAAAAGAGAAATTTGGACATTTAAAACCTAAACTTTAGTCATAGATAGTCCCTACAAAGTTCACGAAAAGTGAACACATTCATTTTAAAAGTTCACTCTGCAGTACTGGGCAGGGGTAGTAAAGAGACAAATGCAGAATAGGCTCCTACGATCTACAAATTACTCAGTCCTGGCTTCACCTTTAATCATCTTATTTTAGTTGCACCGTTTTTGGAGAATTACGCTTCTATAATCCTTACTCTTTTTTTTTAACGATCTATGCTAACTTCCTTGTCAGGCCTTGTAAAAAGCACAATTTTATGAATTTTCGATTGTCTGTACCACTTCTAGAGCCAGGCACGGATTTCTGCTCCTTTTTCAATGAGCAGCGTTTCAAACTGCTTTGTTGGCATTAACCAGAAAGCTTAAAAAGTTTCAAGGTAGCTACATGGTATCGGTTGGGATCTGGGTATATTGTTTGTGAAAATAAACCTTTCAAAAGTTGGGTTGCTTAACATGTCTGAGTTTTTTTTTTTTTTTGAAAGTTCAAGTTCTTACAAAAATGTGAAGGCATTTTTAAGATTATTGTGAAGCAAAGGTCAAATACTTTTTTTAATGTACTTTCTAGATTTCAAACTTTCATAAATAGAACGCATTCAGTTGAAAACCACCATAAAGAGATTGAGTTTAAGAACCTGTCCGTTTTAAAAGTTTGGTCCCAACTTATAGCATGTGAACAAGCTAATCACACACTTTATTAGTATTGTGATGCATTACAATTGAATAAAAGTCTGTACTTTCTCCACTATTGCAGTGACGGCTAACCAGCCCACGGACAAGCCATCTGTTGGGAAGGCGGGTGGCCCCGGAAGCTTTGCAGGCGCTCAGCAACCCTTCAATCGATTAGGCTGGAACTCGGATATGTCTGGAGCTACCAAAGAGAAGCAAGAACAGGTACGAATGTGGTAATGATAGACTCCCGAACTTCTATCATGTGGCCTGGCAGCTGAATAGCTGTGCTGTGAGCCTGTGGGTGTGAACAGAGCACGGCCATTTCAAAAGTTAACAACCTATACTATTTGGCTTAGAGAATTACATGTCTCGGCATTGCAGATACGGTTCTAATACAGAAAAACTATAAACTTTGATCATCGGTAATCTAATTCCACGCGTTAAGTAGAAAATTTTTGAATAAGTGGGTTTTCACAAAATTTTAAGTGCCAGTATCACTTCTTGTTGAGAGCCTTCGCTGAAAGTAATTGTTAGCGCAGATGTTTTGCTTTTTAAATGTTTTTTTCAAAGATTTAAATTCACTGTGGTTATTGAGCAATTGACTTCATTTTCTGCATTTGGGTTATAGTCATGGTAAAAAGCATTATTACCTTACTGCTGGCAGGGCAGAGGCATTAATACACAATTAAATTTTTTTACCAGTTACTCAGTTTAAACTTGATGTCTTTTTTAAAGATCCAGCGTGCAGTAAGCAATCGAATGGAGGTTAACCTGAGACTGGAACAAGATGAAATGGAAGGTGTCGATGAAAAGGAATGGGTAAGTTGGGAGCTGATTGCATTGAAACTTAAAAGTTTTATTAGTATTGCCACTCATCAGTCATCAGCTAAGATTTCCAAAATATGTTGTTTTACTAAAAAGCATGACAATGAAATATAATTATCACAGGATTGCATGAGTACATATCTATAAAAACATAACTTAAAAAACCTTAATGCTTTTGCAGGAAGATTAGCATCTCGCACATCTCGACCGAATTTCCGTTGCAATGGGACCATAGAGGCTGGCCAAGGTTTTTAAAATGAAAAATTAATGTAATAAATTTTCTTTTCACCATGATAATTCCACCATTCTACCCACCCTCTCGCAGTCTACAAAGCACACTTACTGATTTATTCTTTAACGCTGTTTGCCTGTTTTAAAACTGTTAATTTTTATTGGAATAAAATCATTAGTACTGGCGACTAAAAAATTTCAATTTAGTAGCAGTCTGTAGTTAAGTACCAGTACTATGTAAAAGGTATGCAATTGTGATACCAACATAGGCATGCTAGTTAGTGAGTTGTTTCTGTTTCTTCCAAGAAACACGTTGACATGAGTAGTAACCATGAACAGATTTTTCACTTGATAATTAATATTAGCTGTATTACGAGTGCAGTTTTCTCCCTGGTACTCTTTTTTCATGCTATTCTGTTATTTTATGTTACAACTTTGCAAGTCTTGTAATCCCGAATGAATTTGTAGGAACGAGAGGAGAAAGAGAGAATGAGTGAGCGAGCTAAAGGCTGATAACTGAGCAAGGAAGGAGATAAGCTTAGAATGTACCATTCCTTGACTCTTTGCACAATTTTTTTTGCATCAAATAGTGTGGTTAGTCTAAGGAAGTGAAGGATAAGTAAAATACTGTCAGGTGAGTAGTGACATGGTACCCAACATTTACAAACGAAATGTGAAGTAATGTGACGACTTGGAGGCTACCTCTACCACTGCCCATTGTAGTTTCCACTTAAAAACATAAGTGTTCTTAATAATTAGGTATAAACTTGAATTGAATTTTTCAAACAAGAATACCAACATGTAAATGACTAATCGTGGTCTTAATATTTATTCAGATCATAATTTAGAAAATATTCAAATCAATTGTTTTTCTATTCTTCTTAACACAGTGACTTAAGTAAAGACGAATGGTTCACGAAGCGTACACTGCAAATAATGACAGAATTGAAACATTTTTAAGTGGTAATTTCAATGAAAATTGGAGAAACATACAGTGATTCTGATTCTATTTAATAACAAACACGGCATCGTGATTTTTTATGGTGGCATTGAGTTTGCGGATGGGACTACCATGACATCTTTAATAGATATTGGCTTTAAATTGAAACATTTCATTCTATTCTAGTCTTCTGCATGCTTTCTTTGTACACTAAACTTAGATAATATAGGTTCTAAATCGTTTAATTCTCTTCTTTGTGTAGATAATTTAGAATAGCAATGTCTGAAGTGCAAGTTTATATTAGCTGCAAGTGCTGTGGATATGTTGAGTAATGCAATTTCATTTCCCCCTTTTATGGTAGTCATCACAGTATTTGTGATAAGAGAATGGGACACATAGTGTCAGTCCCGTTTCATCGACTTTGGAGTGCTGTGTCAGTATATTATATTTTAAGGGAATGAGCCAAATAATATGGCCAAATAGTATTGCATTTTTGTGCAATATAAAATGATAATGTGAACCAACCTATTTCTTGCTAGTGTTTACTTATTTATTACCTGCGTGAAATTTAAATGTGTTCAAGGAATTCTGCACAAGATTTGGCTATAACTACCTACAGTTTGCGAACTACTGTGGCAAAAGAATCCGATTCCTATAATAGTTAGCGATGTATGCATCACCGAAAGAACTAGCTAATAACCATTCCATATTTTTGCTATTCGGCATGTTACAAACTGAAAAGTGTAAATGGTGAAAAAGCAAGTGCAAATTGTACTGGTGCCAAGTGCTTTATTTCTTTGGTGCATTGTTTATTTGTAAATGCTTTATGATGGCATTAATAATCTCACAATATTATTTGGTATATAAGTACATATTTAAAATCCTGTATTTATACTCAACTTTTTTGACATTCCAGTGCCAAATAACCACCTCTTGGTTCCATTCATCTCAAATCTTGAGAAATAAGAAAAATGTATTATGGACTACTTTTGTTTTGTTTTGATGTCACTTTTGAGTTGAACATTTAATATTTATACAAGTAGATAACTTTAGTTGTACTTGAGCACAACCTGCTTTTGCCCCATGCCCAGGTGGTGTTCTAGTTTTCCTCGTTTATAGTGTCCATTTTGACTTAAAAAAAAAACTAGGATCATCGATATAAGTATTGGCGCTCTTCTGTGCTAAAGTGGGTGATGTGCATGTGTACACGTACCTGTAGGAGCAACTGAACTAAAAATGCAAATTGATTTTGCTGAAAATCTAGTTTTAAAATGGCATATGGCTGCAACTGCATTTATCTTTAATTCCGACATTTTATACAAGAATCATTTCTATCTATTGTATTTGATATTTATATGAACTTAAAATAGTGTAGATATAGGTAGTTAATAGTTAATTTAAATCTAATAATATGTTACCGTGAGTTAATCTCTTCGGTCACGTGCGAGCCAAATGATGTAACTAGATTCCACCCTCAGAGGAATTTTAGAGAAGATGCATTAGAATCCAGGAATTGTGTCTACTAGCTTTGCAATCACCAATTATATTGAAAACTGGTATCTGCTCATAAGAAGGGAGGATTGAACGGGTCTGCTGTCTAGCGTATGATCTGTATTATTAACTTGGCAGAATAGTTCTCTGCATGCTGAAACACAATTACATGTATTTAGTATGTAATAGTGTGTATGTGTAGTGCTTGCTTGTTCATTTATAATGCAAATTGCTGACAGCAATGATTTATCGATCAATCAGCTTTGAGTACGCAGAGTTTTTGATCAATTTCTGTCCCAAAACAAACGTGTTTGATGATGATTACACACGATTAATTTGTATCCTTTCATAATACATGCTTTGTGCTAGCTTTCATGTTTGTGAGTTTACAAATTACAATAAAACATATTTCTACGCAGTGAATCCGCTTTTAGCATTGATGTGAACCATTTTTTAAAATTAATATCATCAGTTTCCTTTGATCATCATTGATTCTGGACAAATTGTCACTTTTAAATGGTTGTATTACACTTTTAGATCATGTAAAGTTAATTTGCTTAATAGAAAGCCTTATTTTAGCTGAAATGACTTCAGAACAGAGATCAGTTGAGCCCCCCTTTTTGCCTGAAAGTATTTTTAGCAATTGGTCTCGTGACCATGCCATTTTTTCAGCCCAAAAATGACATTTTTTAATGAACTATCTAGAACTACCCATTTGTTACCTCATTATATCCCACTATAAATTCTACGCAAGATGGTGCTTCCAAAAATGGAAAAACATAGTCTTCTCCAATTTATTGAATGAGCGGAGCAAAGACTTCAATTTGACATACCATAGGGAAAAGCATGCTGTGTTTTTTGTTCGAGTGTTTGTTAGCACAATGCTAGCCAAACACCTGAACTGATTTCAATGAAATTTCAGCGGCAAAACTTCGAAATCTCTGAACTTTGACCTCATCACCTTTTGAGCGAATAGATGAAATGTTTTTCCTGAAATCGCATTTCTGTAAATTCTTGCTAATCTTATCGACTTTTTTCTTTGATTGGTTACTGACTCGGCCAAACGGCTTCGTTGATTTCAATGAAACTGACATAATACCATTGAAAGGCTTTACTTTCGATTTGAAAAAATTACAAGTGCAATCAGCTTAGCTGTTTTCTAGTAAATCATTTATTTGTTATTTTTTCAGTTGGATGTAACCTTTTCACAGTTACTGGTCAAAATTCTCCAGAGACTTTGGCGAAACTTTCAATGCGCATTTGATATATTTTAAGTTTTGAACGAAAGTCGAATACAATTTTGAACGCGATCTGCTATGACAGTCTCTTTAAATTAAATGTTTTTGGAGTATTTTTAATCATAATTTTCCGTTCCCCCTGTTAACCAGTTGAATGCATGTTTCTGTAGCAACCGATCATATTGTTGAAAAAAAAGAAATATGCAGCTGGCAAAGTGGGCGCTTGTTGCCATTTACAGAGGCAAAACAAACTTTGTGTGATGTATTTCTTTTAAGGATGTGTTATCTATTGAGGTTTTGCAAGAAATACTACGCTCATGCGACTATACAAGCATTACGACAAAGTCCTAGTGATTGGTAATTAAAGACGAAATGATCCAACATTTTTAATTTTTAAGACTCATGTCTTCTGACTAATTTCAGCACTAGTTTAAAAAAAACTGTTAATAACTGGGTTAAACTG
>QKMV01000500.1:11283-22176 GCA_003287335.1 Lednia tumana
TTTTCTGCACTTTTGAGAGTCGTTTTGACGATGTCCAGTTAAGTTAATATCCGAATGTGAACTAGATAACAATCGCCATAAATGTCTGTCTCTGTATAGCTGTGTTATAGACAAATAGATATCAATTTAAGTTTTAACTGGTCATTTCAAAACCGGCCGTAAACTATTTAATAGTTCGAGTTGTTACAAATATAGGTGACTTTGTCACTCCAGCACAGGAAAAAGGTCTGCGCTTTTGACTGTCACTCAGGTAAGAGGTCAAGGAGACGATAGAGCAATCTCGACTCTATCTCCGATCGTATATGGAAGCGTCTGGTGCATAAACGTCGCGACGCCATTCGACCAATGAAGGCGTCTAAAATGTACACACTATTTACATGCATGTATCATTCTTTTCAATCAGAATGAGTCCACTCTTTACATTGGTAATAAAATTCTACCACGGAGAATGTGCAAACTTTGATTTGCTGACATCGAATCATAGCCCGCCAAATGTCGTATAATTTTCTATGACCGGCTAATATATACGTGATAAAAAGTCATCTTTATTCACACGCCATGCTCTTCCACTGAACTCAATTCAAGCCATGAATTATTCGGAAACAGAAAACGGTGGAAATATTTCTAATCCTGTTCGTATCGCATGTAAAATGGTGGAAAAGAACAACGGAGCTGCCTGTATTTGATGAAATTCTTTTTAATTGGTCCCTATTAAATATGATGTGATGGTTGGACGGTTCGAAAAACCGCTGGTTTAGTTATAATCCAAAGGTGACATGCCTCTTTTGGTAAAGGTTCCGCATTGAAGACCTCTGCTAGTAAATGTTCCAAGTTCAATACCTATTTCTACCCGTATTCAAAACGCATTGGCCTCACTGGTAAATAAGTACGTTTGGCAGATCGCACTTAGCCCGCGGGCCGGAGGCTGCACATGCATGTTAAAGACTATCATATCGGTCAAACGGCGTGCACTTGCATACCAAAGAGTGCAGTTGCATTTTATTCGCAGTACAATCTCTCTGAAGAGAACATGGTAGTTGTGCTTGTAATTCATCTGAGATAACATCGAGAGATCTGAAGGAGCCACAGGAGGTCTTAGTGCGGTAACAATTGGTCTTTGGTCGAAAAGAGCTCAGCACAAAGCAGGCGAATTCTCACAAAGAAACTCAAGGAGCTCGAAACAAAGGAATTTATAAAAGTCTTCCAAAATCTCTGAATAAATATAGTTATTACAAGTAAACATTGAAAAAGAATGAAATCAAATCTCAGAGGATCATCTTCCAATCCGCTGCCGAAAAGAAAATCTACCTATCTATTTTTTTCTTCTCTGATATAAATATTTTTTTTCTCTCTGGAAGAAAAATCTAAAATTCAGACATCGCGGCGCCTATTTCCCATTTGTTTCGACGGTTTTCATCAGCGATATTGCGTTTCTCTTTTCGAATTTGCATTCCGTATTCTTATCGATGACACGAGTTTCTTTCTTCTCGCATATTTTTCTTGAAAAAAACAAGTTTCATAAAACGACCAATCTCGATTATTAATGGGTGCCCCCTTGAGTAACATATCCTGATACAACCCACAAAAAATAACGCGATCCCTAGAGTTCAAAGTGCTCTTCGCTGCGGCGGGGAACGTTTGCACATTATTTAGGTCATCAAATTTGGCCGGATCCCTTTCCACACATGCGTCAAAGATTTCTTTTCGAAATATATGGGATCGTCAAGGTATACAGATCCCGTTCTATAGTAAAGCTCCACCTAGAGACATATGTGACCAATTGCTGTACTTAGGTACTTCGAGCAAATCGTCCCACGAATTTCAATTACAACCGCCTCTCAAAATACAACCTGTGCGTCACTGATTCAAAATCTTCCAGACCACACGCGGCTCAAGAACAAAATAAATGTTTATTCAATAATAATTTCAGTTGTGTTGTTGGACAAATTCCATTAGGCAGCAGACGCCTAAGCCAGTGTATTACGGGAGTAAAGCCTCCCGAAGGGTTGTTCCGGGAAGAGGGATCAGGATCAGGATGAATGTTAGAGCTTTGGACCGCAGCTTCCCTGACGCCAAGGGCTCTACAGGGAACGCGTCGTAATACTTTTATCTAGGAAACAGGGGCATTAATGATTATGTACTTTTTATTGTAAGTAGTTGCTTTTTTCAGCGAAAGTGTTAGCCAAGTCTTTCAATGCTGCGACTTTTTTGTAATCGAAAATCTCTTTCGTGAAAACATTTTCAGGGAACATTATGTTTGGTATCTTTTTTTTTAAATCAATGATTGACGCTTTTTCTGAAACAATCAATATGGTTGCAAGAGCAAAGAAGAAATTCATTTAATCAGCGTAGAATTCATCTTCATCCCCCGGCCTGACGTGCCAGATCGTTTGGAAGTCCACGGCGAGGGAGTCAAAGATTCACACAAAACACATCGACTAGGACGAGGAGAATGCGTTCCGAGAATTCGTCACAGCTTCACGATTCAAACCGGCCGCATCGAATTTCTTTAATAATCCAATAATATTACCTGTTTTATCTCAACACGATCTCATTTCTAGATACGCAATGGACACCTGTAAGCTCCCCTTTCCCCTTCCGAAACTTCTCTCTCTACTTCATATGGAAGCACATAATATAGGGATAGTAAAGTTATGGACGGATTTCGATCTGCCAGTCAGTATAGGAAACTCAATCTCGCGGACACAAGATTTCATGCACTAATGAGGTTCAGGATATTCACTGTCCTGCGTCCTTTGACATGGATGATGATCCAGTCAGCTGTGTGATTTACATGGAAACCAGAATAACTAATGGCTAGCAGACAGCGACAGAAAGGGAGAGCAATTAAGAGCTATGTGGGGAAAACAAAGATGGAGTCGTGGTCCGTGGAGCGGAAAATTATTTCAGACAGCATTTCACAAAACTAAAAATCACCGTTTTTTTTTTAAAGAAAATAAACTAATTTCGTAGTTTTTATATTTGTATGTGTTTATAAGTGTTTCGCATGCACTATTCAAAACTTTATTGAGCGTAGTTCGGGTCGTAATTGCGATTCGAACGTTTTACCTTGAATTGAATGGAAATATCATAAAATCGATCCTCATAAAATTCATATACCTTTAATAGAGGAGTCTTTGAAAACATGCTTCGAATTGTGCTACGTCGATCTCGTCGTGCAAATGCAGAAATAACCCGGTTAAGTGGCGTAACCTTTCCGCCTCGTCAACCTCTTCGAGTCCAATAACGCACGGTACGGCAGCCCAGCCTCCCATGTCTTCCATGCGTCCCCCCATGCTGCACTTGATAGCTATGAATGAAATAGGGAGACAGGCCGAATAAAGGAAAGCCGAAAAGAGAGGGGGACCGGCCCAAACGTAACCCGGGAGCAAATTCAGTTAAGGCATCCACACATTTCCACCCCCCACTGATATGTGCACTACGAAATGAGGGGTGAATTTACTCAAAATTGTTTTTCCCTTGAGGTTTTTTTAAGGTTAGATCGACGAGGGATTTGGGGACCGTCTTCGCCTCCCCGTGTTAAAAAATTAAAATAAGGCAATTTCTAAAGGAAACATGTATTCTTGGCAAGTGAGTGAAGCTGTTACCAGCACCAAGACACAAAATGCTCCCGAAACTTGTATACATGTTGCTACATATGCGTTTTGTATTCGTAGCGCGGCTGTGGCATTGAAACATTGATAAGATGTCTGGCTGTATCTGTTGCTCTCGCCAAAGGATATTTTTGCCGCGATAAGTGTTAAAAACGCACTTAAGCGGAGGACATTTTTTGCGGAAGTTTTTTTTACGCATTAGAGCATAATATTTGAATAAATCTGCCATTTATTCCCTGAAGTTTATCTTCAATGGATAACAACCTAACCTAAGTTAAGAGTTTAAAACGCGCCGCTTAAAGGTGTCATGTTGCTATCCCGTTAAAGATGTGATGTCCAACAAAGAGGCTTACTTTATTAGCCGGCCACCCTCTTTATGGTCGAAAATAAATAATGTAATTTAGTTACTTTGAGTCAGCCTGATGGGACTAACGGACCTACGTCGCCCTGGCTGCAGCAAATCCTCTAAATTATAGCCGGACAGACTACCAGTGGCGGGTCTAAGTATATTTCTTAAGGGGGAAGGAGGGCGAATTTACCGTGGTCAAGGAATGCATAGGTAAGCAATGGGGATGTTGGTCAACTCATCGCAGTGGCGCGTTTAGGTTTCTCGAGGTCCTCGCGCAGAGGAATTTTAGGGCCCACACTTCCTCAGTGGCATGTGGTGTGTTCAAACGCTCGGTAGATTACGAGTCCACGCTTCCTGAAGCAAGCAGGCGGTCAAGCCGAAAGGGACAGAAATTGAGCGATAGCCCCGCTGAAAATTTAGAATTTAATGTGATTTTTGGAGCCAATCTACGCGTTCGAGGTAAAATTGCAGCTTGAGGATTGCGATTTCAGAACTACTGTTTGGAAAACGTGATTTCAAGGCAGATAAACGGTGTTTTTTGCTTGAAAAATGTCACGTTAATCATTCTTGCCGTGACCAATACGACAATACAATTTAGATCGGTGGTAGGAGGCAGACTTCTGTGGGGGTTGTGACGTTCTTAAGGGAGGTAACCCCCCCCCCCACACGCCAGATCCTCCATTGCGGACTGCAGACTACACGGGCCATCGCGAGGACTGCAACAAGATTAGCACGTCACGCGGCATTCGTCCGAACTCGATCAGTCTAATTGTCCATCCACTCTGCCAACATCTACTGCCCTCTTCGCGATCACACTTCATCCATTTAATCGGCAGTGCATTCTATTGCGTCATCAATAAATGTCTACTCGCCCTCCCATTTGATGCATCGCTAAGAGATCGCTAAATAGACATTTCCAGCGTCATTTGTTCCTCTTTAGCTGGGTTCCGCCAAATGCTACTTCAACCTCGGTCCTAAATTGTTACTTGACATTCCATCAAGCACAGAGTAAATGAGATTAAATACGGGTGAAACTCGCCCGCAGTAGAATACGAGCAATAGGCATGATTTTCATGGTTTCCTTGATTTCATGGTACACCACATACGGTCTAAATTTTCTTGTGAATACGATGCTATTTTCGGTTACGTGGGACGAAATCTGAACGGACCAGCCCTTTGCAATCAACCGAAAGTGTAACAAAACTTTCAACGTGTGAGTAGGATAATTATGCAGGAGGATAATTTTTAGTTCTGTGTTTGGAAGTCGTAAATAAATAGATTCTTGGGCCTCCATTCTGGCAGGGCTCATGTCAAGGCGTATGTACTAATAAGAATACTAACATAAATAGCTCTGATCTTTCTCATCTCTTCCACTCCTCAATCTATGTAACAAAATCTTTGGCTCGTTTCCCTTATATTCCAATCAGCATTTTATTTTTCTATTGATGAAGCCGCTTCAGAAAATAAAAAATCGTGAACTCCATATTATATTATTAGAACAATTTTCCCCCAAAAAATGAATTCACAAACTGGGTGTAAATGCTAAGAAATCCGGTAAAACTTTCCCAATGTTCCAAAAACTATAATGTTCACGTACCGCTGAATAAGTGAACAATATTTTAGTTTATGCAACGCTGGGAAAATTTTAGCGAATCTCTCAGCATTCAATACCAGTTTGTTTTTCCAGTCCTCCTTACGTTCCTCCCATTTTCTGATCATTATCTTCCACTTTTCTTTGTCATCCCAGCAATTTCCCGTCGTGAACCTTTATCCATGCCTCACCTCTTAAAACCACATCCTGTTTCAGCTTTTCAATCCATCTTTCCCTAGGTCTTCCAACTTCTTTTCTTTCCTTCTTCGCTTCCTCTATTAAATGTCGCCCTGTGTAATCACGTCGTGCTTCATTCGCATTCGCAACCAGCAACCAGAAATAGAGTCTCATTTGCGTTTGCGAAGATCTCGATTTATATAAATATTTTAGGCTCGTGTCCATCTCCTAATCATAACACTTATTTTCAACAAAAAAAATCGATTGAAAAACTGGGTTTGAATGCTAAGAAACCCGCCGAACTTTCCAGATGTTATATCTAGAAGTAAACAGTCTAGTTAACGAAATGTTGGCAAATTGAGCGAGTTTTTTCCGCAATTTTCCTAATTTTGTGCATTTTCCGAGCTAAGTGAATTTCCCAGCATTTTTAGATCCCAGTTTGTAAATCAGTGTTTTGAAATCTCGTTCGATGATCCATTACACGGTTAGCTATGATGCTGATATGAATATGCTATAGGAGATGTTTACCTAAAACCATTCCGATAAATAGCTGTGATCTCATAACGATCCTTTTCGATCAATGCGTGACAGTATTCTAATCGGACAGCAGTCACTGCAGTCACCACACATTAAAATAACAATTGCTAGCAGAGCAGCCGTGACGTCGAAAGAACGATCATCATTCATTCATATACGCCTGCCACATCATTAACCGTTTATCTCTTCCATAACCAATCAAACGCAAGAGTAAACACCATTTAATGAACACTCCCGTCAATATTTGTGTGCCGAATGAAGGATTATAGTCATACTGTTGTAGGCTGACCGTGGTAATATCATCAGATAAGCTGTTTTGGTGGGCCAGCTTTTTATGCACGTTTTTTACCAACGCTCGTCAGTCGCGTGAATATGGATTACAATGCCGAGTGTCCTTTTGAATAATGCATTGAGAATCTAGCTGCAGCGCAGTCGGCTAGCGAAGTTGAATCAAATATTTATCACGACCTTGTCTGGTAGGTACTACACGTTGGACTGGAACCAATTGAAATTAAAATGTGAAAAATGCAAGGGCTTTTGAGTTGTCACTACGACGTATACAGTACTGCATGTAAGGAGAAGTTGTTCCATTGACGCAGGGTGTTAAAATGACTTACCTACAACTAGCTCAGCCCTAGCTGAACTTAAAAGAATTGGCGATGGAGCAGCCGTACCCAATTTCTTCCCAAGGTCACAACAATGCTTTCTCCGGAATGCTTTGCTCACTAGCACGTTCCAGATTGCAAGGCGTCTTTATAAGCGATCATTTATCATAAATGCACGAGCTCAGAATAAAATTGCATCCATTAGCGTGCGACACTTATAAATAATGCATGTGGTGGAAGATGTCGATGTTAATAGTTTGTTCTGTTACGTGACATTCACACCATCTCGTAATATATCAATCAATATACGACTGTTAATATTAGCCGGTAATTAATCAAACCCGAAATTATTCGAGTCCATCCGTCGCTCGGCAAATGCATATTAATAACTGATTAAAAGTCATGAATAGTCAAAACCGACTGCAACGTTAACCCAACCGAAACCATGAATTTGACATTTTGTCCATCACCCGATATCACGACATCATGAATTCATGAATACCGACGTTCTTTTGTCGCGCTTCGGATGTGTCAAATTCTCGGCTAATGCCCTCCGGGGATGAAACGACAACCCCGCATAGCTGTACATGCATCAAGTACACACACACATCCCCCCAGCGCAAGTCCCCCATGGCCACATAACCCCCAGCCCCCTTTGCCAATGAGCTTCCTCGCGATATTGCACGAGTCCAATTTCCGGACGATTAACTTAGGAAGTGCAGATTTCTGAGCGACGACCCTATGACGCGAGGGATCAACGAACAGATCGATTTTACAAATCTCTCCCCCAGAAAAATAAATACTCCACCCCAAAATTCGCTATTAGCTAAATTCAACAAAACATTCCAAATTTTACTAACTCTGCTGCCACGCTTCATAATAATTTCAAAGAAGCGATACTTTTTCTGGTAATTTATAGCTAAGTATCGATGGGTAAAAGGCAAAACCACGTAACTCTCAAATCGCACTCTGATAATTTAAAATAATTGTTTTATGTAATCGTAACCCTCTGATTTAATGTACAACCAAGCAAAGCCACGTAACCCACGTCGAAAACAAATTATACAGGGTGGCAAAACCACGTAACCCACAATGACCCAACCCACATCCGTAAACCACAACATAGATCGAAAACTTATCCGGAAAAAACAAGTAACCCGCCTTTTATTTCCTGAAAACTTAACGGGTAGTTATTTTAAAAATTACTAATACAAAAACGTGACCAATTGAAAAAAAAATGTCGGTGAAAAACAGCACTGTCCTAACTTTTCAGGCTTGGCTCAAAATCACTTTAAACCACCCCCCGCACAATATACCTTTTGAGGGTTACTTGGTTTTGCCTTTCACCTATCGATACTTTTTGGTAAAATATTTGTTGAATTACTCACAGTCTTTCCAATGTCTTCAGGTCTTTGAAGGCTCCTTTCTCGATCGTGTGGATTTGATTGCCCATCAGTTGCCTGGAAAGACAAAAGGTACGTCATAAGTGTACAACGCGAAATCAACATCAATTCTCGAGAAAAAAACCATGGGAGTAACTAATATTACACTTATATTAAGTAAACATAAAGCCAGCTATAGTAATCATAACTACATATTCTTGACTAATACAACCTGAACCAATTTCTAACGCGGCTTCCATCCCATATACTCAAAAATAGTCACTTCTAAATGGTAATTTATAAGGAATTTAGAGCTACAAAAAAATATATTTGCTCCCATACAATGCCGGAGCGAAAATGGTCAAAGATGGTATTTTTAAGCTGGGGTGCTCGAAAACTCTCGTAAGAAATCACACAGGGAATTTTTTGACCCCAAGCACCTAAGAGTACTTTAGGTCCAAAAGGGGATTGATGACATGTTCGTTCATCTTTCCTACATGATATGAAAAAATGGCTCTGTATTAGGTGGATTATTTTAGCCACAGCCAAGTCATTACCGAAGGAGCATGTCGTATTTTACACATCCCTTTGCTAGTTAAACGGCAGTTTCCAGAGCCGTGGTTCACGGTTTTCTTCACTTCACTCCTGAAGATGGTGGAGCGAGCTACGCCGAAACGTCGAGTATCAACAGATCAACAGAGCTAAACCGAAGAAAACTGTCCAATCACCCAATCATGCTATTTTCACGTTGATTGAGTTGCCACGTGCGCTGACCGGAATCTTAAATAATTTTGATAAAATCATTGAATTTCCACAACATTGTGTGACAAGTCATTTTAGACTGCCATGATACATTCAAATCTACACGAAAGTTTGATTTTAGAGCGTTACAGCCCCTTTAACATAGGGTAAGGAGGGAAAGTTTAGACTTGGTTTAAGTATTCATTTGGCTATCTGTTGTCACCATTTTGTCTTCCATTCGATTACTCGATTTGGATTAAACGAGAATAAAGAAATAATTGAATCTAGGTTCTTAATGGAATAGCTGCGCGCCACAGATTCAAGCTGGGCGTTAGGTCGTATCAGCAGCTCTTTGGAGCACGGCAATGTGCTCAGTCCATCGACTGGAGTTGGAATCTACGAAATGTTGCTCATGAGTAAGAGTGGCGCGGTGCCAGAGAATAATAAAACTTGCTGCAAGAATATGCGAGGCTCGGAAAGAAGTATATGGAGCGAACGAATAAAGAAGTCGATATTTTATTTGCAGATGCTGGGGAGAAAGAATTCCCTTTGAATGCGCACACGGAAGAAATATTACTCCGTGCTATATTGTGGCTGGCTGGCTGACTGGATGCGAAGCGCGAGCGGTGCGTTTTGAGCCGAGTTCAAAGCGTCTCGTGAGCCGTGAGAATTTAATAGACTCGAATTGCGGGGTGCTTTTCGAATATAGCTTCACACAGGGTCGCGAGGCAGGGGACGGGGCAGGGGGTAGTAATGCATTGGGCCCTCTACCTCAGCTCCCTCATATCACAAACAAGCGGGGGTCGTGACCCTTTCTCCAACGCCTAAGGTCATATATGAAAGTTGTTACTTCTTTCATATGGACCATAAAATGATAAAATATATACTCGTTTCTGTGTAAACGTCTGAATGCTACCAAAAACTGTACTGCGCATATGAAACAAAACTTGTTTTTCATATTCTGTCGACTGGGGTATGTTTTGCAGCTAGACTGGTGATGGAAATACGAACCAGTCTTTCATCTCAACACTTGGAAAAACAATATAGTTCACCCCTTCCCATAACAACCCCCTATACGCATCTAATCATGTTTTATTCTTTCAGTCACAAGGCGTTCTTTGGCTGCAAGAAAAATGAAATGTTCTGCGTGCTATTTATGCACACGAAGGTGTACCTCTACGAAATGCAGTTCCTGCTGAAGCAAAACAAGTGCAGAATGATTTAGCTAGAAAAAAATCTGGTACAACATTCTGAAATTTAATGAAATAATTGAAATTGAACGTGCTGTTCGCGTCTTGTACATTACAATTTATTATATGCACGTAGATATGTATGAACTGCTGCCTGGACAAAAGTATAGTGACATTCCTTGCCTTCATCCTGACCTATGAGTGACACAAAATATTAATTTGAGCTTTGTACGTTGTGTGTTTATTTGTAGCCGTTGGTTGTGGACCATGTTTGGCTTACCGGATATGTGTTCCGCGCCTGGTTGGACGACGTCGATGTGACAATGGCTGTGCCAGAGGCTTACATGCCAGCAATTATCGAATGCAGCTTTACAATCTCAACATGGATTCCCATCCAAACCCATTTAATCCCGTATTTCCCTCCGGCTTCATCCCACTACCCTCTTCCCCCACCCACCCTCCCCATTAATAAACACCGATATGATAAGCCAGCCGCACTACCCGACATGATAATACGATGGAACCTTATTGTTGTAACAGCCACTGCTTTATGCCGAGCCCAACGCTCGGCTATTAGCATGTTCGATTCAATGCAAACATTGGCAATTGAAGATGCAAAATAACCAGATATCATTAAATTTTTGAGACTCATATCTCCTGACTAATTTCAGCACTATAGTTTTTAAAAAAACTGTTAATAACTGGGT
>QKMV01000501.1:0-22156 GCA_003287335.1 Lednia tumana
GGGGGACAATGCTTTTCTTATGGCGTTAAAAATCCCCCAATGTTGATCGCCTCTGGAACGCTAGTCGTCCATTGTGTCATATATTTTCATTTTTTATAGGGTTCACCTGCTGAACATGAAAAAAGGAGTGTTTTATTGGAATCTGCTCGCATCGCTCGAGGAAACATCAGGCCACTGAGCGAGTTATCTGGATCCTCAGCTCTTGGCCTTGTATTTCCCGGAGGCTTTGGAGCAGCCAAAAATCTGTAAGGAGGAACTCAGTTTGAAATGCCAGCTAAGCACCAACCGTTTAAGTTACATGCACGTTCACAATCCAATTATTTTTTCAGGTCTGATTTTGCGCTGTATGGTACGGAATGCAGGGTCAATGATGACGTGGCTCGAGCACTTCTGATGTTTCACATGGCCCAAAAGCCAATTGCATTGTGTTGCATAGCCCCAGTGCTAGCAGCTAAAGTGCTCAGTGACTCGCAAATAACTATAACTCTGGGGAAAACTCGTAAGAATGCCAAATAACTGGCACAGACACAGGTTTTTCAGAGGATTTAAGAGCCATGTGCTTGATTTCGGGTGTGATTTCCAATAAATTAATCATTTCCAGCTCAAGAAGGGGAAGAGGGCGGTGGAAAGTGGCCACATTACGGGGCAATCGCTGCTGCAAAGAAATTAGGAGCCAACGTTGAAGAAAAGGTACAACATAACAGTTGGGATACTGGTTGGGGAAATTTTAATAATAGCAGGGGCGTTTTATCATAGAAAAAGGCTACCAAGAACTACAACGCTTATGAGAGACTGCCTACGCGAAAAAAAATACCACCCGCTTGACATTGTTAGTAGTTTGGCTTACGAACACTGTGGGTGCTGTTTCTTTTTCAACCCTCTCTCTTTTGTTCCTCCTGTCTCACTCACTCTCAGCATAGAATAAACAAGGCGTTGCCAAGGCAGTGACACAGTCTGGCAGTGACTAGCAGTGCGAGAGAGAACCTCTCACACAAAATGTGAGATGGAAGATAAATGCAGGGACAGCAAACTGTTAGCAATGGCAGTCTAGGCTGCATTGCTCCCGATTTTTCCAGCGCCATCTCTTGCTTGTAAGCTGAACTACCAACACCAGATCTTGTATCTCTCTTTTCCGATACCCTCTCTCTCTTTTCCCAGCGTAGACCGTTTAACATTGGGATTGTTGTTGTTGGCAACGCCTTTATTCTACGGTTTTATTCTTCAGGCAGAGAAAATAGGCGCTTTGAGTGCAGCATTTTTAGGAGGTGCCACACTGGGTCGCCGGGCCCTTTTTGGTGGTATTTTTGATACTCCGTGATTTTTTATTGTAATCAGTAGATTTTTCAAACATGTCAACCCCGTCAGAAATTTTTCAACTTTGTCAATGGCGGAGGTGGTGAGCTCATGCAACCAAAATTGGGCCAATTTTAGATTTTTTTGTCAAATGTGAAACGGAAGATGAACGTTAGTCCACATTGATGCCGATTTGATAGAAGCCGGAAGGGACGACTCTTGCGGTTTAAAACACGAGGTTGCCGGAGATTTTAGTTTTGCTTGACACGGGTTTTGTTTCAACTTATAGTTCAATTAAAGCTTCAGTTAAGGTGTTAAAACAAGGAAAAAATAGCACTAATTGGCTGTAAGATAAGAGTTATTGTAGACAAAGCAGGATTCTGCTGTTCTTGAGAGCTAAGCCCACAGCAGAACAATAGCCAAATCTGACGATAAATCACAAATTTTGAGGCGATGCCCATCTAGTGGCAGCATTTTGAAGCAAAATTCTAACTGAAACATTGAAACCCAAATTAAATACTAAGCCAGCCCAAAAAAGACAAAGCCCTAATTATTTGGCAAAGCCAAGAATGATGGAGGCTCAAACTGCACAGTGAAGGCAAATTTCGCTGCGAAGCCAAAATTTTGTGGCGAAGCCGAAATATGTTTCCACCCATTGGGCGGGCACTTGGCTAGTATATATTTTGAAGAGGTTAACATGTAGGTAGTATCATATAGGGGGGGGGGGGGGGGATGCACATACCTTGAGCGCCATCAAAAGATGATTAGGGCTTTCTTATCTCTTCAAAGGCATGTTTTGCAATTTCTGTCTCAGTTGTAAAGTCAACAAAATAATAACGATGAATTTTAATATTCTTAAAATTATAACTAGCCGTGTATATGGCTTTAAATGTGTAATCCTTGTCAATAACGATGAATGTTCTTGACAAAGCAATGGTTGGCAAAGCAACAGATGCGTAATCTGTTGGTCAGGTTAGTTCCTTGCCCAAGCAGACACCTTTAAAATAATATTCCCACTAACCGACACTGCCTGAGACTCGTGCAAAAATTTTAACCTCTATAATTCGTTTTTTTTGTTTACAGGAAGTTAATGAAATCTCATTTGATGAAAAAAATTTGCTGATCACCACTCCTGCATTCATGTACGATGGTCAATTCTTTGAGATCTTTGATGGAATCGGAATGATGATTGAAAAGCTTGTTTCGTTAATCAAAAAGTAGTGCACACTTTCAATTCCTACATCAGTTTGTTAGCTGAATGCTTCAGAGATATAATTGTGTTGCCAATTGATAAACAGCTCTGGAAATATTAATTAATGCTTTATACTTAGATGATAAATAAATATTTTCTTACCTATGTTATGAAGGGACAATATTAAGCAAAAATAAAATTGTTCACTTGTATCCGGGCATTCCATTTTAAATGATTTTCCTGTGGTTACTACAATGTCTATGTTATTGGTACAGAGCTCCTTGCGTTCCTTACGAGTTCCTTGAGTTGACAGAAACAGCAGCCAATAATAAACACGGATATAGCAACAGAGACCTTACTAGCTGAGATATTAAATAGAATTTTAAACAAGTTCTTTTTTTTATTATTTATTTTTTATCTACAAAATTCAACAACAGGATATAACAATTTTCATCTTTTGTCAAGTCAAGCGCAACCAATAATACCTAGGTACATCACTTACAAGTACATTTCAATGCTTTTTTTGTGCTCAGCACTTTTAGTTCTAAGATATAATTACTGGCAAGATTGCCCTCAGGGCAATGACACGCGCCTCAAAGATTTTGCATTTGGCGTGCGAAATGTGCCGCTGTACCTTACCTACACGTGTTGGACTTACATTTGAGTGAACTGTGAATAAACCCCAGAAGACGTTTTGCAGCTTAACCGATTTTGTAACTTTACTTTGCTGACTTTGGTTCGCCTTTCGGCCTTTTTAAACCAAGACTTTGATGTTTGCCAGTTTTGATGAGATCGTTTTCATTCTAAATCAAGCAGTTCATGTTCAATCGAAATACTGTTTTCTCCCAATATCGTAAAATAACACAAATTTTATGGTATGTAGGTAGGTACAAGGAGCGGGTAGGTACTTCTTCAGTGGAACTTGGAACACATCCAAGACAAAGAAGTTTGTTCCAATACACGAATTATTCAACTCAATGCTAAGAGTGGCTCGTAGAGTTCTTTCGGTGACGTATATTTCTTCGCCTTGTTACGCTTTTCTTTGAAAGTACGCTCCAATTTTAATTTAGTAGGAGAAAGGGCGCTCTTCTTTTTCGGTTCATAAATTTCATGTTCATCAGTTTCGTCAATCAGTGCAAGCTGCTCGATAATATTTTTCGGCTTCTCTCCTCGTACCAACACCCTTGGCTGCTCCTGATCATGTCTACTAGCATTCTTGTTCACGTAAACAACATAAAGCTCCGAATACGACGATTTCGTCGGCGCATTAATATCTGCAAAGTCGCGGAAATTCGCGAAAAAATCGTTGCCACGCTGTTGTTGTGGCCTTGGATTCGCCACGCCGCCGCCGCCGCCACCACCACCACCACCCTTATAGAACGATGGTCTACCGTGGCCATTGTGGTAGTACGGAGAGTGCACCTGGTAATTTTCGTATTCGGATGCCTGACCGCGGTCGCGATCAGCATCATTGTAGAAGGTCCCTCCGCGGATGACTCCAAAGTTACCCGATCCCAGCACATTGCCGTTACCCTGTGACGAATCGGCTTCGGCTCTATGCAGGAATCCTATCGGCTGGAAGTTGTTGTTTGTATTGCTGTTTGCTCGCTGGAGTGTCGTGCGTGGCGAGGAGTTGGGATAGATATGTGGCCTTGGGCTGCCGAACGAGGAAGGGAAGAATGACGGGAAAAAATGTTGTGCCATTTGTGTGGTGTCTTCTTCTCCGTTTAAGTACATGTCGGTGTCGTCGGCAGCAGCCTCTTCACTGTCTTTTTCCTGGTGATCAGGGGTAGCACGCTTGAGACGTCCTTGTCCACTCTCTGTCTCTGTTAATTCCGCCTGGAAAGTAAAGTGGTATTAACACAGTATAAATTGCCAAGGATGGGTAGACGGGCCAATGCCCGCACGCTAAGAGGCGGCTGCCTCAGGCCCTTAAAAAAATTTAAATGTCTTTCAGGGAAACACGCCTTTTTGAAATGGTCTTTCCAAATCCGCAAAAAGGAGCAAAATTTGCTCTTCAGGATGGCTAGTCTTGAAAGATTCTTGTTGTCGGAAATTTTGTGTTTATTGTTAATCAAATGGAAAACAAGAAGCCCCGTCAGCGAGAACCTTTCGTGACTAGACACCCAGAAGTGAAAAGGACGCCGAAATACGTACGAATTTAAAAACGAAATTAAAAATCGAATTCGAAATAAATCGAATTTAAAATACGAATTTAAAAAGACTGCGATATGTTCTGTAGGCATACTTCCTTAGTTCCAACTCAAATTGTCTACCAGAGTGTCACTCCTCTCTTCAATCATAGAACTCTCAGTTAATAATGTTATGTCAATACCGTTAAGTAGGATTTGAAGATTTTCATACGGCATTCATGGACAAACGTATCACTCTCATTTCTCCGTCAATACGCAAAATGAATTCACGAGGAAATTTAACGCGACGCCAGGGGCGTAGCGCAGTGAGGGCATGGAGCGTCCGGGCAAAAACCCAAATTTGTACACCTTTGTAGGGAGGATACTGACAACGTAGGAAAACTTTTGCACCCCTCTGTAGGCAGTGGTGCCGTCAACGTAAGCAACGCTTCGGAAAAACCGCAATCAAAATCGAAAGGGTCAAAATCTAAATGGATTTAGGGAAATGGTAGTCAGCTATAAGAATTTGAGCCTCGCATTAAAAAAAACTACCTCTCTTTGAGCTGGCAGCTGGAAATATGCGTGAGCAGGTCAACGAAGAGCCCGATATTATGTATTTTACGATGGTCTACAAAAAATTGATTGGTGTCCCTAAAGGCGAACGCCTGGCATGGTGCCCCCCCCCCCAACCCTGTGCTACGCCTCCATACGACGTACGTCTCATAGAGTTTTACGGGTTTTTAAGTATACTGTCTATTTTGAATTTTTTGACACTACAGTCACTACTGTTCTGTACAATATGGTGAGTAAGATGTGTTTCATCTATGGACTATATAGTCTGATTAAGATCGCCGAGGTTTAAAAGTACCCTATCAGCACGTACAGCGGTCAGAGAGCGCGTCTGCCTTGCCACCGGGAGATATAGGTTCGATCCTGTGACCGTTTAGCCTAACTATGATATTTGTGATGTATGTCGACGATTCCAGCCAAATTATGGAATAGTTTCTCTACCACAGGGGCCACGCGCGCAGGTGAAGGAACATGGAAAAATTCAATTCAAGATAATTTTTGGTGAAAATCTTCGCGTTTGAGAGCAAAATTTAGCTTGAGAATACTGCGGTTGTAAACGAGGGTTTAATCTGTTGAATTTACACTGTTTGTCTGTTGGATTTGCAATTTCAGAGATATTAAATAGGAACAGGAAATAGTACATTTTTTCCAATTTTCACGAAATGTGATTTTAATATACTGTAAACAGTTAGGGTTGTGGTTAGGTTAATGGACAGATTGCCGAAAGACTTTGCGCCTATAAGTATTTATTTTCCTCAATAAAATCCTAAACTACCCAGCCCACATCAAGTGTCTAAATTTGTATCAAGAGAATTCTTAAAAACAATATTTTACTCTATCTTAAATGGAATTGCTGGACTTTCCCGATACTTTTCTACTGGAAAATGCCGAAGTGGGTACACCTTTACTTAAATGATAAAATGTACTGTAAAATCTCCCCCCTGGTTGCACCCACGGCGTGAAAGTTGGTGGAGGGGAGGGGAGGCACCGATCCCCTTGCCCCCCTCCTATTCGTACGCCACTGGGCACGACCATCTCCTTGCGAGCCCATTTCCGTGTCGACTTCTTCCGTTAGCGTAACATCAGTCCATGGGGCTCTTGTGGTAAACACGATAAAAAAAACACTGTAGCCTCACCTCATTGTTTTGGTGTGCGACTACATCGTCCATGATCGCGAATCTGTGGTCAACGATAACTGAAATCAAAGCAATAGAAATCAGTGAGCATTTTTATTAAGTGCCTCCAAATTATTCATTTATCCCCGTATACCTATAATTACTGTCAATAATTAGTCGAATTTAATACATAATATAAAATGTCTGCGATTAGCTCGGGCCCCACAGCTTTATTTGCTACTTCCTTCCTAAAGCCGACTTCCGCCTGCGCCTTAGCTGTCCAAGATCTTTCACTGAAAGTGCGTGTGATGTTCAAGAAACTATTTTGGCTTCAAGCTTTAATCGTGATTCGTGATGTGGTTCTATTAGGAAGTAATACATTGGTTGGGAGCTAATCCACAAACCGCAACCGATCAGAATCTGCTCCGAATGCATCATTGTTATTATTAGATATTGTAGGATAGTTTAGTTATCTAAGTTGTAGAGAGGTAAAATACTCAAGTATTGATACTTTTACATACGATTTATGTATCACTGCATAATACTAAAAACTGTAGAATATAAAAGAGTTGTCTCATCTCCACCAAAATAACCCTCCCGTATTAAATTCTTAAGACTCATGTCTTCTACCTAATTTCAGCACTAGTTTTCAAAAAAACTGTTAGTAAATGGGTTTCACTGCTCAGAACTTCTAACAAACAAACTGCCTACGTTTCAATAGGTATACCTAGTTAGCGAAACGTTGGCAGTTTGTTTGTTAGAAGTTCTCAGCAGTGAAACCCATTTACTAACAATGTTTTTGAAAACCCTCCCGTATATTCGTCATTAATTGAGCGCATTTGTTCGGTGACGTTATTCAGCCCGTAAACGTTCCACCCTTAAAAACCTCATTTCGTCCCCAACCTTAATTTATTACCTGCTTGAACAGTGTGAAAATGATTACGCAGTTCATTATGGCATGGTGGTAAGTTGTCAGATGAATTAGTTTAATAATTGGACATTTGCAAAAATACTTATCCCGCCATGCCAATCCATTCCTAAATCCTTCTAAGTCAAACAATCAGTTCGCAGCTCCAAGTCAAGCAGATTACATTCCGATCGTTCTTGTCAGCTGTGAAACTTTCCGAGTTCCGACGTCTGTTCTTGATCCTCTCTCCATGAATTTCTTACATTTTCTGCTTGAATAGGTAAAACGCAGCGGTTGTCCAAGTTTCCTAATTACGACTTATTTTAATGGCATCCAATACCTACGCTTGAGGAACGTCTTTCGCACATATCTGAAACATGCACGCGCCTTATCTTTACGATATTATTCAGACCATTTCTATACGCATTCTGCCTTGGAAAGTGCCCACTAAACACTTATGATTCTTATGATCTTGCCATGAAGCTGAAGAGGACTTACCAATGACAAAAAATGATAGCATGCTATAATATAATATTTATGAAAGACTACAGCTGCGTAAAAGTTCAAAGCCCTAAGTTCAATCCTCGTGCTGGTTGTGATTTTCAACGATCATTCCAGTAAAATACTATTTTTTTAAACTTATTTATAGTTCATTAGGCAGAGGACATGAGTCTTAAGAATTTAATACTGGGATAGTTCTTCTGCTACTTTTATATTCCCCACCCTTGCCGATAAGCGTGACCTCGTGTGGTGATTCAGATCAGTAAAAATAGTACACTAATACAAATTACAATCTATTACCTGGGTATACGTACGGACTTCGGGGTTGCTAATTTCATTAGATACACTGTTTTCATTATTTTGACACGTCATTTTTAAATCAATTTTGTTTGCAGACTGCTAACTTTTGTTCACATGAAAACTATCTGTAAATATCACCAAGGTACCCATACATGAAAGCATGACTTTTGATTGTTTGCAGCCGATAAGGGAACATAACTTACCAAGTAAATTTCCTAACGCAGAATATATTTATTGTGTACCTACCTACATACACGTTTGTAAAAACCTCGTCGTGACTAGATTATATCCATATTTTATTCATCTTACATTAAATGATACTTGTAAGCTGCAACTTGGTCATGTACCTATAAATTTACCACCGGAATAGAATCTTTTACGATCACCCATACATATCCTCACATTGGTGGGCACTTTTCTTTAGCCCTATAAATCTCTAGATATTTAGAATTATCTATATAGTAGTTTATGCATAATCTAAAATTAGCAAGTTAAAATTTCAAAAAAATACGCCAAAAAGCAATTTGAATCGATGACATTTGTACGCCAACATGCAGATGCTCGCTCGATGAGCTTGACTGACGAGGCACCTCTGCTTTCTTGGTGCACTGCACCAGCAATTACTGTGTAACTTCAGGGCAATAAGGCTGTCGTTGGATGGAATATCGGTGCTGATAATCTCACTGTTGAGATCGATTAGCAGTTCGATTACCCAAATTCCGATTAAAAAGCAAAAATCCCCTCGATCATCCAAATCCAGCTTGGTTATTGCTGGATACCTCGCAGTCGATTCGGGCACTGCGTGAACACGATATGATTCTAGCTCATCATCAGAAAATCAAAAGTAAAGCGCAGTTTACGTTATTCTGTTAGTAAAATACATCACAATATAGGAAATCAACTCATCTAGGTTTTTAAATTATTACTTGCGTGGAGAAATCAAATTGCATTTGAAATGGGTACCTAACTTATATGATAGATGATTCTTTAATGCATTTAAATGAGTAATAAATGTCATCTAAGTAGCCGTTGGTCAAATGTGTGAAAGGAGAAAGGTTTCTGCTACAGAGTGGCATCGGAGACCCCGACTGCAGCTGATGGAATGACCAGGAGAAAGTTCTATCTCCACGAAACGTCTGTGAAGTTAATAAACAATCGGTGGACTTGCGGCGCTGTGCAATGCAACATAACCGAGTTCGGTGCCCGACGACGCCAAACCGGTTTGAGCTAGTGTGTTTACTTTTGATCCGATTGCCAAGGTTACGAATTTAGGTCAGCACTACCAAACGCTTGTTAATTGCTGAGCAAATATTTCCAGACGAATTTCATTATTTGCGTTATTATAGACTATAAGCGTTTAACGATTGATTTATTGGCCGCAAGGTGCAGGGAAATTTAAACGATTAATATTTCTCGGTATCATATTTACACGCCACCGTTCAAATACCTATACGTCACATTGCATCGGCTATTTTATCCAATTAACGTTGTCGTTACTGAAGTAAAAGTATGTGGGTATCCATAAATATTGATTTTCACTGAGCGTACTTTGATGAATATATTCACTTTGGTCGTACAAAATGTTTTTTTTTCTTATGTATGTACTAAAGTGCACGCAATAAAGTAATTTATTAGATTCCATGACAAACACAAAGTTGTGGGTTATCCATCTCGGATATTTGAGCAGTTGATATGAGAGTGGTAAACGGAGGGGGTTGTTAAATGAGATCACCACAGAGGGCATAGACACTAGCGAATTTATGTGGGTTGTTACTTGTTATAGGAATGTGTCGCTGCCCGAATATCACGTTTGGGAATTTGAGGGTTTTTACCACTGAGATTACGTAACTCCAACTTTGTATTTACATACCCTCAATAAAATCCCGCAATGTTACACACCTCAAACACAACATACCCTCAAATATTAAAAACGCTAAACTGCGCCCACGAAATTCGCATTGAGATATGATAGATTCTAGATATCCATTTGGGTACGCAGCGCAGTGCTAATATTTCACATTACCATAAAGTATGAATGGCTAATTATTTATCTGTGGAATGCGAAGAGAGCTGTTGATGGCCGCGACGATCGAAAGTGAAAGAGGGTCGCGTAGGAGTCAACACTGTACTTGGATGATGTGTGATATGTTCACTATCAGTTTTCAACCTCCAGGCAATATCTTGATCACGTTATCCTCAGTGATTTGCATATCGTAATCTACTGACTATTTTATAGGCAAATAAAATTTCGCACGAGTTCAGGTAAATTAATTACCCATTCAATTATTTCCATCTAACGCCTGTCCAGACTGAGACGTAGGATGACTCGATTCTGTGCCCCAAACATGTTCACTTTCACTGAGGAGGCTGGGAAAGGAGCGATTCGTCGGGACAACAGATGGACATTTTTAGATTGACGGAAGATTTTTTTGATTTACAACATTCTAATTGTAATAGATCGCGTATGTTGAAATGTACACAGACGTGTGTATAATGCATCAAATCTGATAAAGTATTCGTTTATATGGTAATCTTTGTGTTGATATTGATCTCTAACTTCGTATACGCGATTTCTTTTTTAAGGGCGTTTCCGTGGGACTTTATGAGAATCGGCTAAACTCTGCTATGCACACATTTTGAATGAATTGCCAAGTCACGTGTACCATATTTTGTTTCGACACATCTTCTTTTCCACAAAAAAAAAACGTCAAATGATGCTTGGCATATCGTATCATATTTTTCGTACAGTCATAGAAAGCAAATTGCATTTTCATTTCTAATAAATAGCAGTCAACTCTAGTTTGACTTTAATCCACGACTGTTAATTATAAACGATTATTATAAGAACAGTTATTACCCGCAAAAGACTAATTTATTTTAATATTTTTTTGTTTAGCCCCAGTGAAAGTTTAGGCTTGCATCAGTTAAGTTCATTTATCGAAATAAAAATCATCACTATTCTTTTCTGCCGTTTGGAGTAAAGCGGCTTGCTATCGATTTCTTCACACGATCCAACGGCGAATGTGCAGACTCGGAATCGGATAAAAACCGGAAGTGTATCTACACTCGCTGGCAGAGCCGAGAATGCGTGTGCAGTGTAAATTATACACTTAGACCTATCCTGTGGAAAATCAACGCTGAGATTTTTAAAATTAAGTCCGTATTTAGTATAGTGATAGTGTTCACGCCAGATTCCACAGCGTTTACTATGATTCATGACTCAGTTAAATTACTACGTATGTTCGCTGGTCACACAGTTGGTAGTGTAATTTGTCAGCCCTACATGGTCGGTGCGAGTTGCAAATTGTGAAAAGTCAAACTACAAACGTTCATAAACTGCCGTGGATCACGTAAAATAATCTCACTTGCAGAGGTAGATAGAGATACACCAAGAGACGAGGGATACAAATATATCCTTAATTACATTTTTAACTGACTCCTTGATAGCTTACAACTAATTCCATCGTGTCCATCAATTCTTATTCCCCAAAAAAACATTTCTTCGAACTTCCCTTGGGTATCTTATTCACTTATTACTTTTTTATTCCCTTCGCATTTTTGTTATTTCCCACCTCTCACCACCCCTCGCAATCGAGAGGAAAATGCGAATGGATACAGAGGGATTTTTTTTGTGGTGACCACACCAGTTTTTAAGCCTATGGCTCATCGGGAGGGGTGGGGAAATGGGAAAGGAGACGACCGTGCCCTTTTTGGTAGAGGAACTCTCCCACCGCTTGCCAAGAATAGGGATAAACAAGCACTAAATCTTTGGTACATTATTAATTTTTGTGATTGAACATAAGCGAGATGCATTCAGATGTATTCAGATGCAGATGAATCACCCTGCATGTGATTGGACGAGAACGATGAATATTCTTTGTGAATCCGTTACAGATTTAATTGTGTTCTGCATCATTCAAGAGGAAATGCAGGATGAAAGTAATGCAGGTTATATAGATTTGATAATACAGGTGCAGTTGGTTTGAGGACAGAGCACTCTAGCCCTACTTTTCTTTTCGTTCAATGAGAAATCTCGTTCAAAATACTACACGGACACAATTCACACAATTATTTGAAAACAGCATGCATGCCACGATTTTCTCGATCAAGGTGAAATTAATACTTAGAGAGTGGACTATCCTCGAAATTTGAGTGATTTGGTCGTACTGTGTCGAAAGTAAGAAGATCTTCCAGGATTTAGCATATTATCTAACTCTCGCCAAAGTCCTGACTCTTCGTTTACATCTTTTCGTCTACCTCAAGCCAGCAACGATCGTTCTTTCGTGAGACATTGTTGATAGCGAAATGAAGACTCGAAACTAAACTTATTTACAGAACTTTCATTCCACCGTATCGCACCAATGGTTGTATCTTTTGTTGTTACATAAGAGTTCGGTAAAAATGAGTGGCACGTTACATGTGATGCGATTTGGTGTCACCCCGAACACGTTCGAGGAAGTGAAATCGGACGTGGAGATGGCATGGTATTAAGAAAGAAAAATCTACCACTAGAACAAATTAACAATTTAACTGTGCTAAAACAATTTTCGTGTTGTGTAATTCGGTTGCTAATGGGCTTGAAAATATTTAACAGCCTTTTGATGTATACGTGAAGTTTGAGGTAATTTGTCGAATAATGTACAAGGGCCTAATATAGAAATGATTGATATTCCATGCACGAATTTTATTTCCGTGTGGAGCTGATATGATAATTTTTATTCTAAGCATGTATAAAAAGAGATATAATTTTCAAATTTCAATTTTTCCAACTCAGTAGGTACAATAATTTTTGATTGGGTGAGATAGCAATCTTCTATCAATAAGTAAACGCTAGGATAGTCATTTAGCTTTCGGGGTTCATTATAATGTGTCGTAATAAATTCCAATGTTCAATTACTACCGCCAGTAATTAGTGCGTTTGTTTATAGTGTGATCAGTGGACACCTATACTTATGACAACTTCATTATTTTAATTGCATTTACCTATTGAATAACTTTAATTGACTTCAACTTTCATTTTAAATAACCTATTGCACTTATTTATATAAATTCATCACACCACAAAAACTCTATTATGTAAAAAGTAGCTTCTTTCGTTCGTTCGTTCGTTCGTTAATTCGTTCGTTCGTTCGTTCGTTCGTTCGTTCGTTCATTCATTCATTGATTCATTCATTCATTAATTCCTTCATTCATTCATTCATTCATTCGTTCGTTCATTCATTTAATTAATACGTGTCGATCAGAGTCGAGTGTTCTCAACAAATTCCCCATAATCTATAAGCCTGGCACACATCACACGTCCGCGAGGTTATAGTAAAAATAAGTAATTGCAAACCGTCAATTTATCTGTTGTTGAGTATGAAACACAACATTCCTGGCAAGTACATCAAATTGAATTGAATGAGCAATAAATAATAAAAGAAATAATCGCAATCCGCTTTCGCTGTGCTGCACTGAGCACTGACTCGCAGTGTAATAAGTGTAACTTCGAATATAATGTGATTATAAATCGATATAGATATATATTGATATAACTTTCACTCATCTTTCAGATAATTTAAGCTCATGTGATCTGTTAGTAAACTCCCGTCATATCCGGTAAAGATATTTTACACATCCGGTGTACTTAAAGGAAACTGATCCTGACATCAGAGCTTGGTCCGACCGTCCGATGATAAAGTCGACAATTAAATGTTGTGTGTTTATGAATTGTAATTTGAATCGGACAAGAGTTTCCATCACGGTCTTCTTGCTTACAAGCGGTGCCCTTGGAAATGAAAATTTAACTGGAAATTCTGAGAACTCTCAGGAAATTTCTTGTAGAACAAGCCATTAAAGACCAAATTGAAATCAAAGTTACTTACATTAAAGTTTAAAACGATTAATTTTGTTTGCCAGCGAATATTTTGGCTATTAAATTTTTAAGACTCTTGTCTTCTGTCTTAAAATACTTTGGCTATATTTTTGTGTTAACGCATTCTTTGTGCTTTGAACGCAGCGAGCCCCAATACATGATAAGACAGCTCCACTATCACAGGGTACGGCCGTCTGATTTAAAGTCCTGACTAGTAAGCTATTCCCAGACACAATTATAATTCATTTCAAATGCACTTAAATACCCAATAAAAATAGGTAACGCTAAAAATAATAGGTCGGGGATCTTTTTTAATATTTTTTTACATTCGTTGCACCAGACTGTGCGATTTTTTGCGAGAAGCGCCGAAATCTGGCTGCTGAAAAACACAGTAAGCAATTCTAATCTCCACAGACCATCGTCATAAAATGTAGCTAACCTTAGAATTGGTACTATGGTAGTGCCTCTAGGTAGCTTATCAGCTGGTTAGCATTTGTACGCAGGTCCTAACAAAGTCCTTTCGGATGTAATTAAAGGTTTGCCAATTCAATTATGTCTCTTTCCAAATGTATTCAGAGTGGCGTAATATTTTTCGTTCTTCTAGTACATCTGTTGTTAATTGTAAGTCATAGTGCGTATTGTGTATGCGTGTTTAACAGTAATGAGTGTTTGCCATTGCCTCACACGATTACACTCTCATGAAGAAAGTGTCCCCACGCTACCATGTCATCCATACCAACCTGTTTGATATTCATCCGTTCAGTTATAACTAACTGATGATCGACTATTGTTTGAATATGAAACTGCTCATGCAGGGAGCAGGATATGCAATTTGCATTTTGTCCAAGTGACAACACGTCTTGTTACAGCTTAGAGAGATGTTTCAATTATTTTTGTTCGGGTGTGGTTGGTACCAATTGGGCGTGAACGTTTCGATAGATATTGAAAGTTATATTTTGTTTATCAAGTTGAATTTCACAATTCACTGATGCAAGTGGCGCTCAACAAATTCACCCCGCACAGGGCACTCATCTTTTATATCGCACCTTATGCAACCCTCGTCGCTCCACTGGGCCCAATTACGTAACATTTTTGGTCGCATGTATTGCCGAGTAAATCACGTACTTTCTTCACGGTACGCTGCACATTGACATGCAAATCAGGCGAGTTATGCTCATTTTTACAAAATGCTGTTGGAGATAGGTAGGTACTAGATTTTTTTGTTTATTTATTGCTATAGCTTGAAATTTGAAAGTTATCGTAACAGACTGTTTTTTAAGCATTAATTTGCCAACAGGATTTTTTAGAAATTGAATACCGAAGCAATGGCCGTTGGGTGCAAGTCCGTGGACTGCGGTCTCTTCAGCAATTACAACGGGTTCTAATTTGATAGCACGATTTTTCCGAACTGTAATTTATAACGAAACGACATCGTTCGTCACACAAAAAAACTCGAATTACCTTGAAACCTCTTGAAACCAATTTAAAGCCCTGGATTTTAAATAACTTGTGACATGAATGTTAATTATTAAAACAATTGAACAGAAATTGCCCCTCAGAGTCTCACAAATATTAAACAAAATATTATATGTATGAATGACCCCTCGCAAATCTCAGTTGTCTTAAAAAAGGATATAGTTGCCACAGCAATCTTTTATAGGTAAATTTGTTAGATAGCAAATAATTCTGAACTAACAAGGAATAAACTTTTAACGCCAAATACACGGCTAGTTATAATTTTAAGAATATTAAAATCACTTCAAAAATACCTGATTACTCGAGTACTTGAACCCCGGATCTTTTTCTTACCGGGCAAATGCTCTGTTGAAATTCTGAACTAACCCTTAATTTGTAATTACGGTGAAATTATCAAAAGTGTTGCAGAAAGAAATCTCTTAACCCTTACAACATAAGGTTGAGTTAACCTTCATGTCGAAAAGCTGTCGTAACACATCCAAAAAGGCATACGTTGGACAACAACTGGCCAAGGACCACGGAAATATCCAAGCGGCTGAATGCATCTTGGCAGAACTATCTTTCATCAAGCTGCACACTGACAGAGCTGATATACAATCATTTGCTCGTCAGCATCCACCCTGCCAGAAACAGCTTAAAATATACACAAAGTGCCTATACACTGTCGTATTCATCTTTCCGAATATTATTTTGTTATTATAGAATATAGCATTACAATAGTCGCATGTGAGAATGCAATAAAAAGTTAGAAGCTGGGAGCAAAGCAATGTTTTAAAATATAAAATCAGTAAATGTTTGGTACCAGTGAAGGTCGTGGACTAATTACACTGTACAGTTGACTTCTTAATGAGTAGTTGCTATTGTCGAGTAATTATACATCTTGATCTCACCCACCTCCCACGTTACGATAAGTACGTATACCTAGAGGTATCTGGTATACTACACTTGAAACCTTTGACACCCAGAAAGGCTTAACTACATCACTACCAGCGGGAAGTATAAGATACGAATCGGTTATTTCGCATTCGCGTTTTTTTAAATGCACATCCGGTCAAATCCTCTTGTGAAAAGTATTTTCCGATATAATATAGGACTTTCTAGGTTTCTCTCAAGCGATTTGTATTTTAACGTTGACTTCCTTTTCGATTATGAATTTACGCATCTCATGAATCTGATTAGTCTACATCTTTGTGTGTGATAACGTATTTATATATATTTTAATTTAAATATCATTAAAACACAGCCGTAATCTTTTAATTACGCAAATTTAAATCAAAGCTACCATAGCGTCCGGTCCCCGTCGACAAAATCACCGTTGGTTAATTGCAATTCGCTATAAATTAAGACACGCTAGCTGAGTTTTTGCTAATTGCATTTAACGTGTCTCAAGATCGAATTCGCTCACCACAATACAACAGCTGTTCTCAGTTTTTTCTCTCAACACCGTGGGGTAATTGAAATTAAAACTGATTTCAATAGCACTTTGCTGACACATCTTGTCCTTTTTGAACTTGAATGCGTAATTATATCAACTTCAAATAACAGTTTATTTGGCCACACCCCATTAGACTAAAAAGTGCAGGTATTTTCCCTATAGATCCCTGCGCCAGCCAGTCTCTATCTCACTCTGAATTATAAGCTTGCGCTTAAAACCTACACGAACACCCTACTATCGGGCAGTACAGTGAAAATGGAATGTCCCGTACTAGTCTTCCCCCCTTTCAAACGCGTTTTTGTTTAGCAAATTAAAAAATTGATACCGAAATCAACAAGTGCGTGCAACTGAAACTGGTCCCATTCCTTAAATTATTTCTCAGACTGGGACGATATAAAGTTTTTTCTCGAGAATCAGCACCAGTGTAAAAACCCATGCAAATGTAAGGTAAATGGTAATGCCTAATTTCACGGGCTAATTAAAACACCTCGTCATAATCACTTTCCTCCGGGTAATTATACGCACCCTGACACAAGTTATGCATCGGTGGGTGTTGTCTTTAGTTATCCACACGAGGCACAATTGTCTCCAATCTCGTTAATCATGTTTACTATGATCTATTGTTCTCGCTTAGTCCAAAACGCTTTGAGAACCATAAGTCCATCAAGCTAATAAGTTTGTAATTCTTCTTAGTCATCCACGATCTTAAATGCGACAACAGTTTTACGTGCAATTTACCGTAAAAATAATCAGCGTTTGCGTTAGCGAGTTTCTCTTTTTCAACACCAATTCTTATTAAAATTAATTGTGATCAATTATTTGAATTTTTATGGTATTCGTTGATGCACCAAAGAAAGAACTATTACGCGGCTCAATTAATCTAAGTTACGAGACTAGGCCACAAGGTGAAATTTAAAATGAACTCTTCCTGATTTACTTTGCGCTAAAAATGCATTTTAACATTTATCGAGGACCTAAAAGAGTTTAAATGTAAACTATTGTACTTTCTTAAGCAGAATTTATTTTACAGCATCGATGAGTTTTTAAATGAATCTTCTAAAAGAATTTTAGAGTTTTTAAGTAACTGTTTTAACTTTTAGGCGTTGATGATACTAATATTACAATGTAAAATGAAATCCCAATTGAAAAATAAAAATTCACAAATATACATCTATATTTTTAGAGGGGCGAGTATACATTTGCTTGCGATTAATAGAATCCAGAACCTAGACAGTTGTAATTGCATTTTATTTTATCGTGCGTGCATAGAAATAGAATGTATACTGTACTTATATTTGTTACACACTAAATGTTACAATATTTTAACTTTCGGTATCATTAGAATGCGTTTGTAATGTGAACATCAGAGTGTGTCTTAATTAAGACCTTCACGGGCTCTCTTTGATGAGGTGAAATGATGCATAGCGGAATCTGCATGGGGATAGGCGGCAGCAGAATCCTTTCACTGCCCCCTAAGTCGTGATCCTTTGGGAAATTGCTTCAGAATAATAGAAAATATGAATCCTACAGCACGAGTGAAGACATACTATCTGTCATGCCATCCGTAGGTATCGATGCAATACGCAATTTTTTTAAATTGCTTTTCTAGAAACAGCTCGAATCTGAGAAAGAAGGTAATGACTAAAGAGACTTGGAAGCACAATGCTGGTTGCCTCCAAATGGAACAATTCAGGTGATTTGGTACTGAATTTGTTATTTAGTAGTACAATGAGCAACAACCATTTGTTTACATCTTTTAATTCGTCAAAGTTTAGCTTTAGTCTTTGAGTTCGAGAAGACTTAGAGTGAAACATTTCGATTGGTTTCTTTAGGACTGCGACACTTTCACGTAAAACTTCGCGGATGGTTGAATCAAGTCGCTTCGATAACAATAAAGTGCATAGTATATAGTGACAGCTCATAATCTGTCTACAATTTCGTACGCCGAACGAAAAAAAATCTATTCCGCATTTAACTTCTTCGTTAATCAGGTTATCACATTGATTTGTAACAGATTTCACCAATAAATTTGTGTTAATTAAAAACACCCGTTCGATCTAAGAATTGAATCTATGCACTAAGTTTGATTATACAGAATGATGCAGCATGCAGGTAAAAGTTTTTGCAAACTGTATGGACGTCGGCAATTGTTTGTCTAATTTTGGAACGATTTGCTGATATCAATTAGCTTTCTTAAAATTGATTTAAGATCTATCCGGATGCAATGGTTAGATATAAATTAATTTTAAAACGTCGGAATTGGTCACAGAACGAAATAATTTCTGCGTATCTTTGGTAAAAACCACGAACTACAAAGTACCTTCAAACCACCGAGCATGAGATGGAGATGATAAAAATTAATTACCTGGCTGAAGATGTTAGATCCTTTGATATCATGAACCTAATTAGACACAAAGCTTAAAAAAGCACATACAACTGTAGGTGGGCCTCACGCAATCAAAACAAATTGCCTTTTACAAATCTTAATGCCATAAACGATAATAAATTAGACAAACGCAAACGCAAAATACGAGTAAGTAATTAGCATAATAACCCTTCTGCTTTGCTATAACTAGTGTCTAAATATATAGATGAATTGACAAGGATTAAACATTTACAGCCGAATACACGGCTAGTTATTAGTTCGAGAATATTAAAATCTGGCCTAAAATAACCTACGCGTTGATAGGCCTTAAACCACAATTTAAAAAAATATCTATTAAAACCACTTCAAAAATACCTACTTAAGAGGACTCACACCCCGAACCTTTTGCTTACCGGGCAAATGCTCTAGCCACTGGGAAAAGCAAAGTACCTTGCCTAGCTCGAGTAAGCAGGTATTTTTAAAGTGATTTTAATATTCTTGAAATCGTTGATGAATTGTTTCATCAGTACGCACGGTGTGAGAAATGATGTCCCTTTGACATTACATCGAAGTTCTTGTCCACCTCCTTGTTTCTATCCTTCTATCACCTACCCTATTGATGACAATTTTAGATCCCTAAACATTCACCTCATGATTCTATGGTATTCAGAAGCGCATTGGGAACGAGACGAACACTTCAGAATCTCGAGTTGCCGGGTTCGATGCTGGTGACCTGCTATCGTGATTGCAAGTTTTCGTGATTTCCCACAAACTTCCCAGCTAAATGCTGAGATGAAACCTCTACATCATGCTCTGCTATCCTTATTCTGCCTCAATTTCATATTCCTGGCCCTCCAGACAAACTGGCAAAACATTGTATTAAAATTAAGTTGCTGAACTCCGTTTAGAATAATTAAATTATGTACAATATTTCGGGGACAAGAAAAACTGTTATTCTAGCTCGTTCCTTGCTAAATAAAATTACAGCGGAATACAGATTACTCGGTTCATTTAGCGCTCCCCCCCCCCTCAAATAAAACAACATATTTAGAAATTTTACTCACCTGAAACTGGGCTAGCCGATCGACCAGAAATCCCACAAAGAGTCCACACTGCCACTGCCACCAACAAAATCCTAGTGACCATCGTGGGGCATGAGTTGCCACTTAAGAGCCTAACGATGAGCGGGTATTACTGTTAGACTACACTGATAGTGTGTATTGACCGGTACCACGAGGTGCTGTTCAACAGAGACAGGTAAATCACGCAGCCACTCGCCACGTGGTGCTTGCCGTTGAAGTTGAACACTGAACGAGAGCCCAACACTTTCACGTGGTTTTATATCGCGGTGACTAACTGGTAACTGCTCTCTCCGCCCGCATGGCACACTGCAGAGTAGGTACACTGCTTCAGATTGGTTCACGGTGATTTAGCGTTTAGCGTTTAACGTTTCAGGGAAGCTGATGCAGACTATTTGTTACTTTGTCACCCTGTTTAGGGTCTCTTGACTTTTTCGCACACCTCGAATACTACGCACTAAAAATATAATGAGTACAATGTATATTTTTCCATTTCTCTCGTAATCAAAATATTGATTTAAAAATCATATACACTTCAGAACGCAGGTAAAGTTATTGTAAAGAAACTATAGACTTATTAAATTTTTAAGACTAATGTCTCCTGACTAATTTCAGCACTATAGTTTTAAAAAACAAACTGTTAATAACTGGGGTTAAACTGCTGAAAACTTCTAACAAATAAACTGCAAAATTTATGCCAACTGGCAGTTTATTTGTTAGAAGTTTTCAGCAGTTTAACCCAGTTATTAACAGTTTTTTTAAAACTATAGACTTATTCAGAGGGAACCCCTAGATGATGTTTTTTGTCTGGTTTTTATCCATCGAGCAAATAGATACATGCAACTTTTCTTTACTAACCCCCCCTACCCCTCCCCCCCCCCACGATTATGAAAGCTTGTCTAGGGAGCAAAATGACCATACATACATTTAAACGAATTTAAATTGCCTCATTTCGAGCTAAGCATTTAATTAATTTAGATGAGTAGTATCGAAATGAACGGGAGTTCGTGGCTGGTTTTTATGTTCTTAAACAGTGATTAGTGGCAGTTGGTTTGAAAATAATCGTTAGAAATAATACGTTCCGTTTTTATGTCACTATACAGTATACACACTTGCCCAATTACATTTTTTTTTATTCTGAGCATAGTTAGCACATTTTATTGATAGATAGAGCTTTCAGCATTGGGTATATATTACGGTAATTTTTTTTTCAGAATTGTATGCAACAGACAGCAATAAATGCTTTTTTTTTAACTCGAAATTAAATTTAGTCTGATTTAAGTTTAGGTACTGACTGGAATACTTTAGAACGACAGTTTGTAGCATAAAATTCAAATTACCCGAAACACTGGCTGCCGTATAATTTAGAAAGTAAATTCGATATATTTTAATAAACCCAATGATGAACCAGTTACATAATCTGCAAATTTATCAATGATTAGGGGAATCTATTGTAAAAAAACCCATCGAATTCTTACGTTTGATGTAAAATTGCTTCAGTATCACAGTCACACATGTGTATCACTTATACCTGCTTGTGTTTTAAACGATATCATTACAAGTTAAAAATGCAGAATATTTCGAATATTCAAGTCCTCATTATACACCGTTCACTGATTGAGTACTCTGAACATGACGTAACCAAGTCACGGTTAAGCAAACCTTAGTGCTCACGTGGACCTTTGCGTGGAGGATGTGACGTCAATGTAAACGAAAATGACACCCGACCCGACCCGGGTAGATTTGAGCTGCCAAATTGATAAAAATAGATCACAAAATTATTGGAAGAAGAGAATCCTTCCATAAAAATAAAACAGACGATAAATGCCATTTCTATTTCTCTTATCTCTTGCAGCGTGCGTTAGTGCGACAGCTTCAATCCCCTTGCAATCCACCTCTCGACAGTACGGATTAGTGGAGGAATCCCATGCTGTTCG
>QKMV01000502.1:0-22142 GCA_003287335.1 Lednia tumana
AACCTGCCAGATGTTTAAATTTGCATTATCATCAGAAGGCGCCGCATGGAATAGCTTTTTCGTATTAGCACGACAATTATTTTGAAACAGGTTCATTTTAACTCTTGTATCAAAATGATCAGTGGTTTTATTAACTTAATTCTCGACCGAAAGCAAAACATTGGACCAATCCAGCCGAAGACATAAACTCTGAAGTAAAATTGAGCGAACTGAGAGAAAATTTTGTGAAAATTGAGTCCCACCTTTGCGTCTGGAAAAGAGAAAGTTGCAACCAAATTTATTGAACGCCACTCAATGAGTTGCAGAATGAATGTACAACATAAGAACACACATATCTACACATAGTTGTGTTTTGCACACATCAACATGTCTCTTCGGTAACACATTCGGAAAACGACGGCGCGTCGCGACGCTTCTTGGAACGAAAACAACAATCTACTTGATCGCGTACGTAATGCTGCGTGCACATGACACATCTGCAATATGCCATTGTTTTTGTACCGCTTTGAAGACGCCGAGCTGTGTTGGATAGGCGTCGACATCGGCATCGGCGTCAGTGTCGGCGTCGGTAGTGTCTGTGTCCTGGCACATCGCACCTCGCATCTCATACATAATGATCAATCACTGATTAGAAGCTCGGGAGAGCTTGTGCCGAAAGGGCGGGTTTTCGCGCTTATATATTCGCGCTTATATCGAGCGTGATGGGAGTTTTTTACTTGCGGGTGGTTGTCCTCACCCGCGGCTCGCTTTGCTAATGCTTGATCCTGGAAAAAGAAATCACAGAATAGATCAAATAACTCAATAGTGTTAGAAAAAAACTTCCAAGGTACACCTTAATAATACATGTCGTAGTTTTTGAATGACGAAAATTTCTGTGAGTTTTTGATTGTAATAATCGTTATTGACTCCTGATTTCTGTCGAACTCTAAGACTTCTTCATCAAGCTGTTCTATGACTTAACTATACAACTTATAAGAAACTCTTTTGACATGGCAACGTTCACCTTTCCTATCTAAACATTGACAATAATTTCTTTATAAGATCCACATCTCTTATCTTCATGTTATAGCGCCAGCACTCGTGAAAATATTACTCACCCCTTGCCACTGGCAGATAGACACCCCACATCGAATAACTTTTATGCGCTAAAGCCTAAATGGCTTAAAAGGTAACGCTTGAGATCTGTCTGTCTGTCTGATACCTCAAAACTAGAGAAGGGCCCAACGGATTTCGTCGTGGTTTTCTCAAAAGTGGTGGATATACGTACAACTTCAGGAAGCTGAGCCGCGAAGAAAAATCTAAAACAAAGTCGAGTCCGTCTGTATGAGCGACTATCGCAACTCGCGAGGGTCAATCTGGTGTCTATCTACGATGGATACTATTATATCTCCTCATAAATCCACTCCGAGTTCCAACAAAGCTTGAAGGGAGCTCAAGCAGACCGACTATTGCGCGATAACACGAGTGAGCAACGATACTCATTTTCAGAGCCACCTCGGCTGGAATACAGTTTTTCCAGCATAAGCATTATGGCATCATGGCGGCTATTTCGATATATATATATCTCGTACGGTTCACCAACGTACGGAAAAAAAGATACTGACATGTAAGATCTGACTTGTTTATTCTGGAGCGGATTGAGGTTGGTGTCTTTTCACCTGTGTATTGCAGTGCAGCTGGTCGAGTGTTTATTCTTAGAAGTCTAACGAAAGTATATATTCTAATTTAAGTTATGTTTTTCTGTTTTTCTATTCGAAAGTTTTGCGATTTTTTTCCGTTCTTTCCCGCCCATGTTTTTAACTCACACCCATGTTCCAGGGATGGTTTCCGGGCAATGTAGGGTACGCGCCTGCTAGTATTGTAATAAGTATTTGGCATTAACTGTCGCTACAGCTTAGATATACGTCAATAGGTTTTCGTGCTTATAAGTATTACTTCCCCTATTCGTCTGATTTTGATATCCAGCTTCATCCCTAAAACTGAAATAGTTGGGTATAGAATGTATTATTTCCAGCTAATCTGATCCGACAAGTGAATAGTTTGACAGATAATCAAGAGCTCACAAACAAGACGTATTTGGGAGTTTCCTGGAATAAATATTGTATTGTTTTATATCAAACAATATCAGGATTACGGACGGGCATCCCGTTCGTCCAGATAGTATAATTGGCGATGTTAGATATAAGCTTAATGTTGTTTGGCATCGAGTTAATGCCACGCCGAGAATTTCTTCTGTTGCTGATTTCCAAGATATTGGATTGAGGCGATGCTTGAAAATATCATTAAACTCGTTGCACTAATTTGTTTATTACACTGCGAACATAAGCAAACTTGAGAGTGATTTCCATTATGAATAAGTATGCAGGGGCGCACAGGTTATTTGGCAGACCCTTGAAGGTTTAATTTCATATCTTAATGATTATCTAAGGTTGATGAATACCCGCATGAAACAATTAATGCAGACGAACCATACTACTTGATTCAAGTGTGCACCTTAATTTTAATAAATTCGGGTTCGCTATTAAAATTTCCAGTAATTCTTCAACTAAAAGACTGAAAGGAAAATATCTCAATTTTTAAAATTTCATTCGTTGGTTTCAGATGATAGCTATGTAAGCTGGCTGCATTGATATACGGATTCAAAGATATCTGCGAGCTGCGATGATTTAAAAAAATGTACATTTGGATCCTTTGATAATAGAAAACTGCTACTATCTCAAGTATATCGTTTTACAAAAAAGAAAATACGTCCTGCTACGCCTCTTCGACGTAACGCTATCTAAATCTCTCACAAATTGCCAACAACTGCATCCAGAAAAAGACAATACCTACATTCGATTCCCGCCCATCACAATTCTATGACAAGTCAATAGACTCCCGAGAATTAATATCACCCGATTTTCTTCATGTCAGGAAGTTTGTCGTTCGCCTCCCATCAAGGCTGACTGGGCGCTGACAATGTCTGCCAAGCAGAGTCGCCTAATCCTGGGCACACGCTTGGAGCTGTGACAATATTGTTTCTCGAGCTTTGCGGGGTGGGCGAGCGACCCCCCGTGAATATCGCATGCAGGTCGTCCTGCATTTTGGATCCACGCAGGGGCCACCGGCCGCGGATTAACGTTGTGGGAGGCACGGCTGGGGGGTGGGGGGCTCGATGGTGTGGAAGCACAAGCAGAAACACCCTCGCTAGAGATATCTATTACATTTCTATAGGAGTCTCTTCTCCACAAGTGAAATCCCATGCGTGTCTTGGTGGAGAAGTTCTATAATCCGGTCAGTTATTAAAAGAGAATGGCGTCGGGTATGTATGAAACAAGAGAGCGAAATGGAAGAAAATTAAACACTGTAAGCCCAGTGATTAGTCCCTGAACAAAAACCGAAATCAAATGAACAAATTTGTGTAAAACAATGGGCTTGGACAATGGGGGTGTAATTTTTCAATTTCGTGTGTTCGAATTGTCAAAAAGAAGTTTATTTTCATGGGTGTGTGTTTGGAGAGGTGTGCTTGTGGATATTGAATTCGTTCGTGTGCTGAATTGATTCGCTGCGTATTCGTTGTGTGCAATGTAATGGATGTCATTCCATGTCAATTGTCATGCTAGCGAAATGAATTCGAAATGAACAGAAATAATTGCTGTTTTGTTTTTTAAATTGATCAGTCGAAATGGTTGACAGATAAATTGATTAAACCAGTGATGTATATCACATTTTGTGATTATTGTTCTTTAAATTTTACAACTGACTTCACATAACTTTGATCAAGTATATTATCACACACTACGCTCACCTAGATCGTAAGCTAGCTCATTAATTGTAGCTGAAACTCGGTTAAGTTGGTATTTTATGTCACTACGTGTGTTCTCTTCCAATAAACACTCTCAAGTCTCAAGTCACATAGTGTATCAGAAGAGTACGTGTTCAAGAAGACTGAATCAATAGAATAGTTTTCAAAGACAGGCATATTAAAAAAAACTGATTACAAACGGGGTACGAATGCTAGGAACTTTGCTAAAACTTTCCCAACAATTCGTAAACTATGGTGTTCTGTTGTATAGTAAACTGCATAGTTAACAAGTAAACAGCACGTATTAGCAGCATAGTTTGCGAAACGTTGGGAAAGTATTAGCAAATTTCTTAGCATGCCTACCCAGATTGCGATCGTTTTTTGAAAACTAGTGCTGAGAGTAGGAGATAGATATGAGTCTTAAAAAACTTGGTAGGTATTTTCTACGAAATCTACAAGGTTGAACTGATAATAGTAAGGTATCTGAACCAGAAATACATTTCTATAGTCGTGCCAATATCAAGTTCTAATCGTTTCTCGTTGGCACCGACTTGTGCGTTTGGATGTGAAATTGATGTTCCCTCGTAACTTCGTAAGTCGAGTCGGTGTTTAGTCCCGACTCGACTCTCGACTCTCTCGTAGAAGCGCTTCGAGAATCATTGCAATTACAAGCGCCAGTGCTCGACAAATAGGCAACGCGAGCGAGGGCTGCGAGCCTCCACACAGCCAAAGACATTTCTCAGCGAGCGCGAAATGAAAATCGGCATTTTCTTTCTTCTTCTTTTTTTACCTCACTCCAACTGCCTGCTCGCGTATTTAGTTGTGTTGCTCACGGGATATGGAACTCAAGCCTGAGGGGGCGAGGGGGCTGGGAGTGTATAGGTCATGTACACCCGCGTTGTGAACTTGCACCCGTCTTGCGATCTGTCGACCGACAGACTTTCAGCCCTACGCTCACTTGATTAATGACAGAACTTAATTAAAAGTAAAATTAGACATACATTTCTCACAGCTTTCTAACAGAAGCATATAGCTTGTGTATGCTTCGCGGAACGTCGTTGGGTTCGGTCGTCACTACGCCATCAATTTGCTATTCTTACAACCCCAACCCATCTCTTACAGCATATGCTTCATAGATTGGATACAACTTCGTCCGATGTTGTTATGTCTTAATGTATACATGGATCTTATACTTAATGAGAAGCTATCCATTGTAAAGCAGTTAGTACCCATGCGTACAGACTATTTCTTCTAAGCTTTCCACAATATATAGAGTTCATAGACTTTCTTGTAGAAACCTTGAAGTCTACGTACCTACTAAACACCCTTATTACGTAGGTATGTGTTCATCGCTCAAATTATTGAATTGATTAAAGATTGGAAAATATATTTCTTCAGGACTGCTAGTATATAAGCTATATAAGCTAACGTGGAATAGGCACTATGTATCACTCTCTGTATAACCGTTATAGCTAATCAATCCATGCAGTTATTATGTTAGTTGATGTACTCTACAGTCAGTCTGCAGCGACGCCGATTACAGAGCCTTATATCATACCAATCGTGGTATCTATTTATGTTGTTTTTAAATGCATAGCGTGGAGTTCAGCGTTTGTTTTTTGCTTTTGAATCTCTCGTGGAAACTCACCAACGGGATTTTGCAAGAACATTTGGCCACCAGCAAAATGTGTAGGCATCGTGCAAACAGTGCGATATCGGGACCGGGGCATTTTAGGAAAACCTAGGTGGGTGGGTGGGTTGGGGAGCGGGCTCGCACGGAAACGTGAGGTTGTCAAAGGGGGGGATGGGAGGCTGGAAACTCAGGCAGGGGGGTTTACTGATACTCCTGTTGGAATCCATTGCAAGTCAACGGTATAGTATATAAGAGAGTCATGGCGGCTAGAGCGCGAGGGAGCGTTCATTAGGAAAAGAACATTCCCAATGAGTAATTGCCGTTGCCGCTGCAAACCTCTTCGTCTTTCCGGCGAGTTTGAAAAGTTGTTTTCGTTCTCCACTCGTCGGCTTCGTATAACGTTTGGCCATGTCGTCGTCGTCGTCGTCGGCGCTGAACGGGGAACGAACGAGCACGTCATTAGAAACATCAGCATGCTAGGCGCAGCTCGTTTACACAGTAGCTACTAAATTACGCAAGGGGGCGGGACGAGGCGGGCGGGGGGTGCAGGCGAAAGTAAGGGGTTGTGGATGTTCGGTTCTGTGGGTTTGATGTGCGAGAATCGAGAAGGAATCGAGCTGGAATTGGCAAAGCGTTTTGGTGTCGTTAGCGGGCTATTTGGCGTACGCGTTCATTCGAATTCGAATCGACTTGGGAAGTCGAAACGTTCGACAACTTTTACGATTTGTTTTTTGTAGTTATTTGTATTTATGAACGCTAGATTATAAGTGCATGTCGATCCTAGATATATTGTTTAATATAGAAGCATGGGAATTTCTAGAACTATATCTATACCTAAATTTCTTACGCACTATTAAGCAGCATCGCTGTCTACCGATATTGATACTCGTGAAGCGCCTTACTTGTATTTATATTCCTAGTAGCAATCATATTCATCTCTATTTTGGTATTGATATTTCATTTCAACTTCTGTGCAATTGTGTAACTTAAATTGAAATATTCTGTATTGCCATGTGCCTGGAAATATTCTTATAAGTACGTTTATACCTACCGATTTTCCTTTGGAATGAGAAGAATTTTCCAACAATTTTCATATATCATTTCTGTTTATTAACATCATTGAACATTTCCATATTATATCAGAATATAAGTATATGACACTTTTCACGTGAATGCAAACTCCAGGTATCCCAACCCACGCTTAACGCGACAAAAAAGCGAGACGATACATATAACGTGTGCTATCTTGACAGACGCGGGGTAATATCAGGTAGACTTGCGAGTCGCGTGTCATATCACGAAATGCCAGAAGTGTCAGAACCGCGTTATAAACAGTCTACGTTCCACCTCATTACCGGTGCCGAATGCATTGTCGCGAAATCGCCCACAGACAACCCTCTGGTTGGCTCATTTGCTAGGGGTGTTATGTGCACCGAGATACAGAGACAATAGCTTGCTTAATTATCCGCCATTGTCTCAACACGCCGCACAAATGAGGTGTCATCGTTTTAAGCGGCGTTATTTGCTAAAAACTTAGCGGGGACACAACTCTCAGTCGTCACGGTGTTTGTGTTCGTCTCTAATGCTGCTAATTAGGAGGACAATTTTGTGGAAGCGCTTAATTTGAGTTATAGTTCCACAGTTGTACAAATTATTACAAGTCAACTTGAAAATATCGTGGCAAAAACAGATGTTATTCGGTGACGTTGAGGTTCACTAGTGCTTCCATGAGAAGTGATGATGATTAGTGGTGTTTAACGACGCACTGCATTGACAGTAGACCCTGAATGGCACTGCTCTATTGGCTTTGGCGAATGATAGGGTGATGACTGATGATTAGGGTGAGTATGAACCTAACAGGGACGAGGGGAAACACGGTGCTGGTATGTAACGACTGGCCTAACGTCATTTCCGAAGGACGGTACGACTCGACCTACAGGATTCCACCACTAGCCGTGCTGTTGAGACGTTGAAGGCGAGGGAAATGAAGCTGCAGTATAAGCTTGAAACTCTCTAGCCTCTCTCCCGAAAAGATTTATGTCCTGAGAAGAATGGTCACCCATCCAGTCTCTGACCTAGCGCAATATTACTTAGCTTCGGTGACGTAACGAGAGCCGGTGTATCCAAAGTGCCAAACCGTTCGGTTTCAATGAGAAAGTCGATGCGAAATTCACAACGGTTTTTCGTCATCTGTTTTTGTCCAGCCAGTCAGGGATGTCAAATTTCAACAATGTATAAGATAATACTCGTGTCTGTTTGGTTGAACGTCCAGGATGGCGGAGAAATTGCTGCGAAATTCGTATCATGGAAAGCCAGCTTTACGCTGTCGCACATTTTGCACCGACTACAATGCATTGTACCCACAATTAATTTTTAACTCTTTGAGAACGTTTTGTTTGCACAAGGACGGATCAATCGTTGGTATTGTAATTTCGCAGTATATTTTTTTGGAGGATTTCCACAAGATGAAAGTGAGGAAGAATGATAATGAGACAGTGAGATATAGTGAGATATAGGGTGGAAGATATAAATATATTCAACATGTCTCGTGTACTGTGTACAGTGTACACGGTTCCCATTTTCATCCAATTTATTTGACACGATTTTCTTCCACCGATGGCCAAGTTGCAACAATTGTAAGAATAGAAGCTTGAATTAGGACCGTGTAAGCCGTGCTAAAGAATCGTCTAAATCTTAGATGCAAGGCAGCAGTTTTTCATTTTAAAATAAATAACCGAAGGATCAGATCGATCAATATTTTTTTTTATAATATTCAGTTAAAGCGTCAGTATAGATAGTGATTAGAAATGATCGTGGGAATTCACACAAATGCGTTTTGAAAATTCGTTATCGGCCTAATGTCCGATTTGTTTCTTATCAGCTTGTCGGCAAACCGTGTTTGGTCACGTGTCTTTATCAGCACCAGGTTATCAGCGCCATTTCTCTTCCGAGTACCGAGCTAAGCATATACATGCATGCATGGAAGCTGTATACACACATGCGTAACCGACGCACGGCTGTGTGAGCAGACTCCCACTCTCTACGCACAATCAAGGGCAGACATAAAAGAGAGAGCCGTCGGCTTTCTCGATCGCAATTTGTTGTTCTCTCCCTCCATTATTTTGAGGCTGATTGCGATATCAAGTATTTTCAACGCTGTCAAGGATAACAAATTTACAGCCAAATACACGGCTAGTAATAATTTCACGAATATTAAAACCACTTCAAAAATACCTGTTTACTCAAGGACTCGAACTCTGGACCTTTTTCTAACATGGCAATTGCTCTTCCACTGAGCTAAGCAAGGTAGAGCAGTTGCCATGTTAGCAAAAGGTCCGCGGCTCGAGTCCTCGACTAAGTAGGTATTTTTGAAGTGATTTTAATATTCTTAATATTTTCAATGTTGTTTATTCTAAAAAAAATTCAAAAATATTCTGGCTGACGATACTAATTTCACACAACGCTAGAAAATTCCTTGCTGAAAAATCTTTTTATCTTGATAGAGTTTTCTTTTTATGTGTGGTTTAACGACGTACTGTGTTGACAACTGGCCCTGTGGCACTGGTCTATTGGCGTCGGTGAATGATATGGTAATAATGAGTATGATGATGAACTTAACAGGAAAGAGGGGAAACCCATTGCCGGCACATAGCCTACTCCTGTTGAAAAGCACCAAGGGGACCACCGCTTAATGTCCCTTACGAAGGACAGTACAACTCAAACAGCAAGAGATTCCTCCACTTATCCGTGCTGTCGAGAGGTATGATGGTAAGGGGAGTGAAACTGCTGCACTAGCTTCAAATCCTCCAAACTCTCTACCGAACAGAAATGGATCTTGGTATGAATGGTCATCCACCCAACCTTTGGTCCTCCACAATTTTGCTGAACTTCGGGGATTTCACGAGAATCGGTGTATCCAGCATGCCAAACCGTTCGTGTCTTTAATTTTACGTTTGTGGCTTTCAATTATTGTAAGAGTTTTTTTTACGACGAGCTTTATATTAAATGTATCGTCGTGATAAAAAACGCCCGTTCTTTTACAGTGAAACATCTGATTTTACAAAACGATATATTGAAAACAAATAAAAATGATTTCGGTTATAATTAATGCTGTACTAGATCACTTGCACATTTTTAGAATGAATATAATTTTGCATATAAAGGTACATATCTACCCTGATTGGGATTAAGTATTGTTGCTTGTTGCTTCTACAAGAGTTAATTTGGTTGATTTTAAAATGGCTTCGTGAAATTTCGACCAATCTCTCGTAGCTAGAATTTTCTGACCAAACAACACTGAGGCTTGATCGCGAGGGCAGTTGTGCAGGTGAAATGAGGTTCTCGCGGCAACAGCAAATGCCCTCGTGTTTGCCTCCCCGATCGAATAAAAGCCGTGCACAAAGACAATCGCGAAGCACTTGAATCTGCCGAATCGTGACCCACCTCCAAAGGGGCCCATCCGACCGGGGTTTGGGGGCACGCACACACACACATACACACACGCAATATGTAATAATGAACGTTTCTATATTTGAAATAGAATACGAGATCCTACTTATTGGCATTTAATTAAGCAAGGAGTGTTCAATAGGCTACTTGAAATTTCAATATTGATGTTTGATGCCCCATCGAAGATCAAAAGAATAATGCCAATAGGGGTGTTTGTATAAAACTCTTCTTTTATATCCGACGTTCAGCAGAGGCACCTATAGAATACATGGGACGGTATAAATGTATTATGGTGTGGGCATGTTGCCCCTTGCACCCACTTTGTAGAGGCAAAAAATCTCTTTGCTCGCGCTTATTGCATTGCTATCGTCGTGTTTCGTCTGCGAACTATTTGCTCATTTTTACATCACATTCTACGCGAAGCGCGCTTTTTTGCTGATTTTCATCGCATGGCTTTCAAATCCGACATCTATGCATCTCGCTCATCTCAACTCAAGACATTTCTTGGAGATAGAGTTTTCAGTTTACACAGCCTTTCGTGTTTTATTTCTGACTTTTTTAATTAACTTTTACTATGTTAGGCATGGTCGTGAAAAAGTCACGATACTAAGGTGACAGCTACGTTCTGAAGACAGGTATCATCCCGTCAAAGTTTTACACGATGGAGGTGCCAGGTTTCACATTCTACTCGTGTATAACCGTCAAGGAGGGTTGCGTTCAAGGGACAAACGACAAAACGAACCAAAACCTGACACCGTTGGATTTCATTGCTTATTTCGAATCGATTGCGAGCGAAATAAAATCTTATCACACGTCATAGTTCCATTTTCAAGAAGGGGCGCGACGGCCAATGAATTGACACTCGGTCTCCGTGTATGCACATCCACACATTCGATAAACGAACCACGTGACAGTGTTCACACATCAACAGGTACCCCGTCACCTGTGGCAGCTCACACACTCACGGCCTGGCCTACCCTGGCCTGCCATGCCCACCCCTGTATGCCAAACATCCGGGCTGATACGCAATCGACTAGCAAGCAATCACTTGACATCCATACGTGCTTGCTTTCCATCCATAAGTAGCATGCACGCTTCAAACATACATAATACGTGCAACTTCAAACTACGGAAACTTTTTCCCGATTTTTTCCGCCCCATTGTTCTTATCCATCGTCGTCGTCGGTGTTTAAACATAGGGTTGGCCAATATTGTATGTAACAGTTCTACCATTGAGATGTGGAGTGTGGCATTTTGCTTGACTGCCTTATCTGAGTCGTGTCTGTCGAATGGGCAGGGGTACCCCCTGGGGCACGGCAAACTTTGCGACTATGGGCCCACGCTGCGACTGCGGGCGGGCGGCGCTCGGTGTTTGGGGAAACGATTTGGGGACCTGTGTTGCACCCCGTTCGGCTTATCGCGAGGATTACACGTGGATCAGCTTTAGTCGGACACTGGTTTAGGATCGGATCGTGCGAACGCGATTCGTATCGCAGTCTTTTTGTAGGGAGGGAATTTTTTTAGTTATGAAGGGACTTGTTTTGCGCGAGCAGTTCGAATACACTCTGATGTCATTGCGGGTTTTGTTGCAAATAGAAATTGCAACTCGTAACTGATTATTAGATTTGAGCTCTGGATACGACAAGACGAAAAGTTTCGGAAAGAGTTTGGGAAATTATTGGATAAGTTTTAGTCAGTAGTACTAAAACTAAAACTAAACGATAACATCCTCCCAAGCAATTTTGTTGGAAACTTGATTAACCACCGGAGAGTGTAGGTCACGTCAAGTTTGTAGGGCAGACATATTGTATTAGAAATCTGTACAAACCATGCTATGGCGAACACCTGATATAATGGATTCAGTAAAATAGTTAATAAAATAGCTTAATACACAATAACAAACGAATTGAAAATTCCTCATTGGAAATTATTTAATGATAACACCCTGGGAGACAGGCTGCAATTAAATACTTTACATGCAGCCACAATAATAACACGTATGCTCCCTTCAGTCGGATTGACAAATAATCCAAGATAAGATTAAAATAGAGCTGTTTTTCTCTGCAAGTCGTTTTCAAAGTCGATATTTTTCACTTTGATCCATTTACAATCATAGCTATTACACACATATATTTTTAGCCCCAAGTTTGAAAACAATGGGCAAACAAAGTGTGTCTTTTTTTCTCGTGTAGGTATCTCGACGCGCCTATTAATCTGGCGGTGGTGACAAGCCAAGGGCTGAGGTCGGGACCGACTGGCCAAAATGGGGGTGCAAGCCAGCCAGCCAGCCAGGCAGCGAGGACAGGCCGCGCGCGGGATGTACATCATCCCCGGCTGACATATTCGCGGGAGCGAATTGCTAGAGTTGAAATTCGGCAATAAACATAATTTATTACAGACAAGATAATATACGCATGTCGGACCGACCATGTTTACTGCGACCCGGGTGAAATATTGCTATTCGACATTTTTGAGTTTTTTTTCTGCTTGCTACTGTGTGTATTTGAAATTTGACTGCATGATCAGAGATCGTTCTATAAACCAAAACTAGAGTAACGCTAACCTTACTCAGTGACGTATCACCGCATGGGCCGACAAGGCGCGGTTCTAGGGCTGCACATTTATAGGGGTGGAAAATATACAAACGAGGTTTTACGTATTTTTTGTCAGGATTTCTAGTCTTTCTTCTACGCACTTGCCCCAACCCCAACCGTTGCAACTTAAAATTCCAAGATTGTGTACGAAAGACAGAAGGATCGAGGGAATTCACCAGTCCCGTAAAATCAGCATATCTCCGTGATGTGACCATTTAAATTAACGAAAATCACTGCTGATTGTAAAATGCCACGCTTTTATTTTTAAAAGAGTTTGATCATTAGGTTGTGTGGTAAAAGCAGTAAAAAATCATACAGTTGGCCGGTCCAGGAAAAGTTGACGATGATGAAAGTAGCGTTTTAAAAAACGATATATTTCAGTCTTCTTGTGAAAAATCATTAAATCGGTTGTATTCAATACGTTTTGGTGAACATGGAAGAGAAAATTACGGAAAAGTTGTGAATCCAATTAAGTTTAGCATGTTTTCGGGCCATCAGGCATTAGAAACCTCATGGTACAACAAAACAATTAAAGGTTCGGACTTTGAGTATTAGTTAGGCAAGCCGTTCTGGCACAGATGAGTACATTTAGGAAGCGGAAAATATTTCTAGTTATCGGAGCGTAAACATCTTTGTGCACGTTATCAAATATTTTTAAATCCTCGTTAATTTTGTCACTGGCCTCTCTAAAATGTTGTCCTAACGATCATTGAAGTGGAGTTTCTTAGCCACGTTGCGCGATTTCGCCTCATGAAACGAAACGGAAGTTGCGCGCGCATCCTCCATTCGGTTGGCCAAGGTTACAATTCAGCCACTCATGTAGAGACTAGATGCTTGCCTTCAAATGTACGGGTCCTGGGTTCGAATCTAGAAGGATGCTTCTTTTTATTTTGTTAAATCTTTATATTTTCGATTTCAGATTCTTCAGAAAGTCGGCAATTACGGTAGTCGGTAGTTACGGTTAGTCAGTTCGTACACTGGGAGTTATTTTTGTCATCTCGCTAGTAGGAGAGCGCTAGCCATTGCAAACTAACTCTTCAAAGATATTTACTCACATCCAGGGTGTTACTCAGCTTGGTCAGGATTTGGATAAGATACCATTGATTTTGAGTGGTGATTTCAACATCAAATTTGCCTCACCATAAGCACAGCCACTGGTTGAATGTTTAATTTTCCTTTTTAAAATTTCCTTTGGAAAATGAAGAATCATACGGCATTATCAACCACGGAATCTGGGACTACACGATTGACGCGGTATTTAGCAGATACTTAGACGACGTAAAATCAATCATTTGTATGTCATGTTTAAAAAAAATCTCGGCGCGTATCATATTATGTATAACACATCATCACATGGCATGATATCTATATTAGTAAATAGCTTTTGTATTTATGCACCGTATTATGCATATCATAATTTGCGGATCATACCATTTGCTTTTCTTCGCAATTCCTGACAGAAATTTCACTTCGTAATTCGCCACTACCACGCACACTTCGTTTTTTAAAGTTGCTTTCCGGATTTTCAGCTCGCAAATTATTTCAGCATCTTTACAGTCCTTCACACATTTTTCTCAGTGACCCACGGTTTTCCAATCAATTTAATTGAAGATAACCTTTTCAGAGTTACTGGGAAAAACGATTATTTCTAGAGATCGTGACACATCATACAACCATTCCTCACAATCAACATCTTTACCGAAACTGCCGCTTGGAGTCTTTTCCCCAAAAAAGCGAATTTAGTGAGACGATCGGTGATGAGATTACGATGCCTACGGCAGGCTTTCAATCAACATACAAACACATCCACATGCTCCCACGGTACCAGGAGACATAATTGCCAAACAGGGCAATGTCGCAGTGCTCCACTTTCCAAGAATGCACCGCAGGGGCAGGGGCAGCAGGGGCACGCGTGTTCTTCAGGGTAGGTCGCCGCCGCTCACACAGCGAATTCATTGGGCCCGAAGGGGCGTGTGTGCAGCCGCCACGTGTCCTTTCAATAGGACCACGTCGGCCGAAACAGTTTCATTTCTTTCACCCGAAACCCACGGCTGGCAATTTGTAAATAGCCCGGCCACGTGGCGCAAAATGCCGGCATTCGACTGTTTTTCTCGCCAGGGTCACGTGGCAGTGTGTGATCGCGGACCTCCGGGGGTGCGACCGACCCTTTGGGTTGTCAACCCTTCGTATTTGTGGCTGGAGACGGCTGAATCATCAGCTTCTGGCTGTCGAGATTGATCTTGGGTGAAGAAAGGTACATTATAGCCAAGTGGCGTACCAATTGTGTGGTGTACGTTGCACAAAAGAGTAAAGATATCTGTGTTACGCTGTTTCGCCCAATCTGTCGATGAACCCAGTTTTGTGGATTGTTTAAGCTTTTTTTTAGGACGATAATGAACTTTTGGTGCATTTTGACATTTTTTGAGCTTTTTGGCGACTTCGATGAAATTTTGGTGAAAAACCGATGAAAATTAGAACAGTGAACGTTAAAGACTGATTCTAAGATGCTTATTCCCATGAAATCATCAATTGATAACATAACGTAAACCATTCCCTCATCTCGGTTTTGCCAGAACTGTAGTGCCAAACTTCTCATGTATCCATAACTTCCAAAACAATCATCCGAAATATCTTGTTTACATAAATGGTTAATCATGTGAACTACCACGAGTACCCACAGGTGTAACATGTATGTTATGTCATCTATGTGTGCACTAAGTTTGAAAACTATACCCCGATAGTCGCGCACGCAACCTTGATTTTAACACCGCGCACCAAGCTTATTTCAACAAACTAGTTGCATTTCCAACTTTCCGGCTTCCGCACGACTTGATCCTCCCCCAACGACTCAACGCCGTTTCCCAACAGTTTAAGAGTTAATAGTTTCATCGCGGTATGTTAATAAGTGTTGAGAATCAATCAATATCTCCCGCTTGCCTGCGATCGCCTTCGCCGAGCTTTAAGCCCTGGTGTGTGCGGCTTTTCAATGCGTCTAATGGGCTGGAACCGACGTCGAATGAATGAACGGACGTACGCACCCGTTTTAAACCATGGATTAGCGCGCGTGCCGCATGTCGGGGCCCATCTCATTGACGCCATGGATTATCGCGTGGATCTATACGTGACCATTGAATGAGAGGAACGTGCCGGCCTGTTGTCGATACAGGCTATTTAGAAATCATGGCGTCCGTTCATTGACTTTCATGGTATTACATGAATATTAAAGAGACGAGGTGTATTAAAAAGATACTTGACGAGTGGAAAGTATGGCGAGACAAAGGGGGTTTTGAAACAGTTTTGAGTTGCGTCGAATTGACAAGAGTCTTGCCGATGTTGACCACTTGAATAGAACGCCGTGTGAGTTGAAAATCATGCTCCGCGGATGCTGCAGACATGAGGGATGTATGAGATTACGATGATGGTTCTTTGTAAGTCATCAAGAGATGACACACTTTTTCATATTGTCACGACTCACGTGAAAAGCTTTAGGGCGTTTCCCCACTCCACAAAAAAAGAACAACAAAAAATAGAGAAGAAAATGTGCAAGAAAACGCGGCGCCATGCGAAGGCCATTTTGAATCCAATAGTTTCTTGTCGCAAGTTTCATTTCGGGACGTGGCGCTGCAATGCGAGCCGAATTCTTCGCCGGCGTCGTGCAACGTCGACGAGATATATATTCCGATCACAAAGAATTTCCGTCTTGTCCGTCTTTTCCGAGCCCAGCTTTTTTCTACGTTCTCGGCGCTTTTTTTCCTAGCCTCTTTTCGCGGATCTCTCTCACCGTTTCTCTTATCCCATTCTATCTCCCATGTTTCTATCCTTTTTACTCTCGGATACACTGTTGTATCGGTCTCTCTGTCTTATTCGCAGCTCTCTCGTACACCACGGTGTCTCCTTCCTACCCTCTCGACGGCCTCCCCACGGCTATTGACGTGCCTGCTCTGACTTTTAATAAAACTCTTGTCTGTTTAGATCTGATAGATGACTACACCCCAGTCAGATATTAAACTGGGGCTTGGATCTGGGGGTTCTGGGGTGGGTTAGAGGAGGTTCCATGCAGGGGTAGTAAAGGGGGGATGAGATGCTGGATGCTTGAGCGTGACTTGTGATGGTGCTTTCTCTCTCTCCTCTTTTCTCGACCTCTCTTCCATTCTCTCTCCCGAATTTCGCCCGTCCGTTCGTATTAGCTTGATCTTTCGTTCCCTTGCCTTGCGATTTTCTTCCTTCCGGGCTCCGGCGAGCCATCGGATGAGACGTGTGTTTGTCTACCAGACTCTTTGCTTAGTTTCTGGGGTACGCCGGACTCTTTTGGGGCGACGAAGTCGGAAACTTGGAAGCTTCGCGTGCGTGGAATAAAGATGCTTGGTCGTGCTGGACTCGTTTTATTTCGAAGCAAACATCCTAATTTCAGATAAACGGGAAAGAAGATCGAACAGTATAGTATTATTATTGTCTTCTTTTAAAACCATTTTTTAAATCTAAAAAATGAATTGGCGCTCTCTAGCCATTAGCTGTGTTCGACATTTAACTACCATGCGCACACGAACATACATTTTTCGCCAATAAATTACTCACAGTCAATCTCCATGCAGATGCAATGTGTAATTGCCAATAGTATTTCGGATCGCATTCTTTTCTTCCTCCCTTGAAGAGTTTTTCCGCTCGTCAGGCCTATGATGGATTGCCCACGTGTTCTCGTGTATTCCTCCCCTCCCTTCCCTCCCCCCCCCTCACAACCCATTCACCCACCCCACCCAACCCCTTGTCTGTGTGATATGCCTATTATCATCTGTTTTGTATAACAAACAAATCACGTGATCGGTGTGTAGCGAGGCCTACCCTATTTTTCGCCTCATTGCCGAGGCGCAATGTTGATTCGATTTACTCTTTCGCTAAACACTAAACACATCCGTTCGATTGCGTTCAATCTGTGCAGACTAACACGGGTAACGAGCCTATTGTTTCAGCCGACATATTGACAATTCAATTAAAACGTTTATTTTTTTTATGATCTTAAAAAACATAGCAATAACCCCTTGTTTTTTCGCGTTATTTTTTTCAAAACATATTTTCGTTTGCCGTGCAGTTCCAGTTGAATAATTTGTTCATGGCTCAATAATTACGGCCAATTTCGGCGCGGATAGCTTTGTTTATAACAGCTACGTAATTAAAAGTAACAATAAAATTCATTTTTATCTCCGTATACCCCTCGAGGGTTTTTTGGTCACAGTTTTATGGCCGTGCTAACTCTCGCGTGAATATTCATAAATCAAATTAACAGTCCAATAAAGAAATCCAAGGAACCACGGAACACAGCCGATTTATACTGGAATTACAAAGAATCTCGTACACCGTCTTGGAGCTTTTCCTTTCGGCAGAAAACAGTCATTCAAGTGTACAGAATCCTCAACCGTAAGACCGCGTTTTGACCTCGTTCATCAATTTAGCATCGGCCGCGGCAATTTCGTCGTCGAGCGCGCGATATTGTTGAAATTGTTATTAGATTGAGCAGCTCGGTTTTGGGGTCGTGCGGTACGTAGCAATTATGCCGTCCTCGGGTGGGTGAGTGGGTGGGCGGGTGAGAGAGAGAGGGAGGCGTCGTGTCTAGTTGAGGCAAGCCACAGCCTGCTCAACAGGTCAGCAAGTTTCGCCAAGAGAACCGCATGTCAGCGGTCACGAGCAATCGTAGCATTATTATTATTACTATCGTGATTATTATCATTGCAAGATGAGACATGCCGAGATATTAATTAATATTCAGTGTTCTTAGAGAGTGTGCGAGAGAGAGAGAGAGAGTAAGAGACAAAGATACGTTAGACGCTATTTGAATTATGTGTTTGGTTTTCGATGCGTTCAGGAGGCTCTAGCTCGTGGTGGCTTCAGTTGATTGGGTCGTGCATTGATTGATCTGACAGCTGAAATTTGAATCATAGGTTAAGACTATGAATATTCCTTTCGCCATCAGGGGGGTTTGCTGTAGTGAATCAGAAGACGTGAAGTAATAATTAAATCATTTTAAACTCATGTTTTTTTCCCCAAAACTAGGCACTAATTTTCCACAAAAACAGATTCACAAAGTGGGTAATTTCTAAATAAAATAGCAAAAACTTTCCCGACATTTCGTGAACCATGCTGTAAGTAACTTTCTAGTTTTTACCCCTGAAGAAGTAAAATGCATGGTTTGCGTAACGTCGGGAAAGCTTTAGCGAATTTTTCTCACCATTCTTATCCAGTTTGTGAATCATTTTTTCGAGTAGACGTAAGTATTAGTTCTAACGAACAGTTAATTTAGCCTGTTATGAGCGCCAACAGACCATGATGCTACCAAGGGCCAGTGTCAACACAGTGCGTCGTTTAACACCACTTGCTCAAGAAAAATGTCAATAAAAATAAATAACAGACAGAAAATACTTTCTGATTGGTCAAGCGGCAAAAGAAAATGTACAATTGATTCAATCATCGTTTAAAGCAGCTCTTCGCGTGGTTTATTGCTTGTTGCCGCAAATACCGCAACGCAATTACTTTCACACTTTTCCTTTGCTAAACTATTCATAAAATGCAAACCAGGTGCTTCTGTCTCATTCCTTGCTGCTCATTCCCGGGATCCAGACTGAGGCAAACGTTTCGCGAACAGAGCCATCGACTCACACGAAGTTTGCATCGAAATGCGAAGGCGCTTCAGTTGCCCCATAATCCAAGTCCTCGTCGTCGCGCTTGCCTTCTCGCCAGCTTTAACCGCGATCTGGAGCAACAATGACACCTGCAACAGATTTCCCCACCCGCAGTCACCACCCCCACCCCCTACCGCCCACCCCCACCCCCAGCCGGGGATGATATAACAGTAAAAGATACGGGCTACACATAAACGGTGACACGTTCGTTGCCTGGATTATCATCTTAAACGTGGGGGGAGCGATTCGGTCGTCAAATGCCTTGCTTATGAAGAAAGTCATCTCTAATAGAAATAGAGCGTAGAAAGTGCTTGGTATGAAAATGAGAATATTGATTTGGTGGTATTTATCGAAGCGTGCAATTTACTTTCGACATTTCTAAAACACAACGTTGCAAACTGGGTAAGAATGCTAGAAGTCTACTAAAGGATTCCCATCGCTTCGTAAACTGTTCCGTCCACTTTTTCAGGAGCTTCTGATTGACAGAAAACAAAACGGGGAAAAAAACCACAAAAAAAAACGAGCAAGGCCTACTTTAATCTGTCTTATCTAGGAATAATGTACTCTGCCTCCAATACTGATTGTTTACTGATAACTTCTAATATTGAAAAGGAAAACAAATTTAAATCCAATTACACGGCTAGTATTATATTCTTCAAACTTCTAATATTCTTTTAATCGATACGCCAGAGGTGCTTGATCTAAAGGTATGAAAGGGCCGGCATTGTATTAAGACATAAATTGGGACATGCACTATTGTGTTTTTGTACATTTTTGTATTTGTGACTTTTTATTGGCATATTGATTTTGAGGAATACAAGTTAATTTTTAATAAATATTAATTTCGCTTCAAAAGTGTCTGGCTGGTGGGGACTCGAATCACGGCCTCTGGGTCCCGGTGCCTGGCATGAGGTTCCCGGTCTTCATCAGACATTATTGAAGGGAAATTAATATTACTACCTTTAACCTAGCATAGCTGAAGGTTAGTATACTTTCTCAAAAGAAAATCTATTTTTTATTACTAACTTGTTCTTATTACAATATCTGGTTAATAGTTCACATGTTATATATGTTGATGAAAATTCTCGAAACCGCTTGGTATTAAAACCATAGTTGCGGTTATATTGCCAACGAAATATTTATTTGAAAATATTTATTTGAAGCCAAATACTAAAAAGTCAAAAATGAAAGTAATGTTTCACTCAGAGCATTAACCACGACTATTATTTCAGCATACTATAGCTATATGTATGATATTGCAAGTTTTTGCAGCCAGTTGTATTAACTGATTTTTGGAATTGAACTAAGTTTATTGACAACTAGCGATTCAAGCAAAATTTTTTGCCCGGCTTCAGGGTACATTCAACAAGAACCCAGAAGAATGGAAAACAATTTTGCCGAAACGTTGGTTGTCTTTAAAACATGACGCAGTTCAATCCCAAAAATAAGTAATACACATATCTATAATTTATCCTGTAATAGACAGACATCCCCACCCAGTGCATAATTACTTATCGCAATCGTATTTACTATTCACTATCCGAACTTTGCGATGGAGACATAGGTGCTCGAAGCGCATTGCTTTTCCCAATCATTTGTCGATCATAATAAAAGTCTAGGTCCCTACACACGTACCGAGTATTTCTAGAAGTTGTTCATAAAATGAAAACGCCAATTAAATCCCTCTAGATCCAGTCGACACGGATAGCACGAAGTTGTCATAATAAAGCATGAACTGGTGTTCCCCATCCACAACTTTATCCCGGCGAGCACAGCGTTGTATTGTCTAATTTGATGAACCGAGCGAGTCCCATCGACGTGGAATGTTTTCCACCGACGTCGTCGACGTGGCGTCGGTTTGGCGACGCCTCACGTCGCAACGCCTGTTTTAATTCCTTCTATAGCGCACCGCTCGCACCTCTTCCTCTAACCTACCCTCTCTATCGCTCTCGCGTGATATTTTTAGGCAACCCATACTGTGCACATAAATGGCATGCGTAGAATGGCACGCGTAGAAACGTAGGCTCATTCGTTTCAGGTTAGACGTAATTATTATTTATGGCAATTCAGAATCCTAGCGGCTTAGAAGTGTAATTTCCTCAAATTTGCGAGTCTGAAATTTTCAAGGTAAATGTTCAAAAAGTGTAATATGAAGCTGATACTAATTGGATGAGCGAAGCGAAGGATTCAGTTTGACCCCGCGTGGATATTTTTGTTTCTAGGGGTGTTTGTTAGCGCTCTAAAACGGCTGGTCTGAATATGATGAAAATTTTAGGATGTATTAACAGTCTCGTAAATTGGACCCCTGCGTTTTTGAGCACAGTAAAATTTTGCTCATTTTATCGGTTTTTCCCGCGTTTGTTTGCCAGCAGGTAAAATGGATTTTTCGATTTTGATGAAACCTTACAGAGGGAGAAGATCTCGGCTGTCTTCTTGTAAATCGTGTGCGTGCGCTTTTTTCAGAATGAAAATGACTTTTTTATGTTCATACACCACAGATAAGTATTTAATTCGTAAAAATTCCAATGCATATTTCTTTCAATGGCACAGAAAGTTTTTTTTGCGTCCCAGCCCAGACAAGCAGCAAGCTCATTCAACGCGATACACAAATGCACACCGTCCTCCTAGTTTATTATCTTTCAACCAAAAGTTTTAAATGTACAATTACGCTCATTCAACAACGCGTCCACATATAGCGTACTTTCGGCGAAGCCCTAGATTGAATACACAACTACAAATGTTTACCAAATGTTAAGGATACAGGCAATCCTAATTTTTGTAAATTTCGTTTGTTGTTCCGCGGTCGTGTTTTTTTCAACTTGAATGACATTTTGGTCTTGAAATGGACCTTGACAAAGCTCAGACTCGACGTTTCGACCACGAGACTATGATAGGTTCAAGACGGCATTATGATTTCAATAGCCATATTGCAAAAAGGAAGGAAGGAAGGAAGAAAGGAAGGAAGGAAGGAAGGAAGGAAGGAAGGAAGGAAGGAAGGAAGGAAGGAAGGA